>SSHR01001223.1:0-65020 GCA_006518225.1 Fusarium neocosmosporiellum | reverse complement strand
GGATCGACCCCTCGTGTGGCGGCATCTGCCCCGAATTTGCATAAACCTCTGGTACACAGATATCCTAGCCTTAGTCAGATGACTAGAAAACCCCCTCTTTTCTCAAGAGGGGGCCGGGAGGAGATCAAGGAATAACATCATGTTGGATCGCGTACGGCACATTCGATCAGGGTGATAGTGTTCAATACGATGTGGAGCCCAAAGATGATGATGTATTGATCTAGGATGCCTCCGGCCCCCTCTTTTCTCGAGAGGGGTTTTATGTCATCTAACCAAGGCTAGGATATCTTTGTACCAGAGGTTTATGCCGCCACACGAGGGTCAATCCAACAGATAGTATAAAAGCGCTTTTTTTCTTCCTCTATTAGATGCCCCTAGTAATGCGAGAGCATAAGATAGTCTTCCCCCTAAAGCCGCTCTTTGATGAGGGTTAATTTATTAGGATCACTAATAAAAATAACTCTCTTTGGCCAATAAATCTCCTTTCTTTATAGGCGCTTACATTCAGTGTGGTTTTAGTCGCAGTCCTAAAGCCACTTGCGTAGCAAGAGGGAGTATGGAGGGCCGGTAGTAGAATTAGAGAGAGTATTATAGGGAGTATTCTCTAGTAGTGCTCTAGAAAATTCCTTGGCGAATTCGCCGTCACTATGGCGCGTCTAAGTTACCTATAGAGAAGGGTCAAGATAATAGGAGAGCTAAGACTATATCATAGACGTCTACTTACTAGCTATACTAATAGATACGCCAAGGTCAGCAATCATTACCATCTCGTCTATCTCAGAGGCATCTACTTAACCCCTATGCTAAGGTCAGCATATATTGTTAGTTCACAGCCTGTTGCACATACCTTCTATAGAGTGTGATTAGTATCAGCATAGCATGTTCATGACCCTCAACCGTATACCTATAGGCTGTATCTCGGTTAGGTTTTAAACCCAATGCTTTGGCTGGAGTTTGAGACTTGCTTCGAAATCGGAATGAATCTAGCGACGACCTAGCTTCTCTGTAAATCCTATTTCGGCACTAGTGTTTCCTGCCAGACATGGGCAATGGGTATCTGGCGGCATTTGGCTTTTTATCATTGCGGGGTAAGATCAGGCATCAATCTGCAGAACCTCGCTATGAACGCCGGGGTTCGCAACCTGCAGATGTTGAAAGTTAATTGCAGCCGCCGAAAAGGATAAAAACAAAACAACAGCTTATTCCCTTATTGATCAACTTCACAACCTTGCGCTAGCTGATCCTAAACCGCAGCTGGTCGCATACATATGCAGCCATGTGGCTAGTCTCCCAATCCTCCCCTATGCAGGTACATAAGACTCAAGAGCTTTTGTGGCTTCTAGTTTTATGCTTTCAAATACCAAAAATTGCCATTTCGAGGCTTCTATTCTTCATATACACAATTGGTTACATATATTGCTTGTGCTTTTGAACGGAATCATTCTGGTGCCTGTTGGCCTCGGGGATAATTTATACTCAGAAGCCAAGGCAAGTGTCACCCACCTAAGACGACATATGTCGAGTTATCTACAAGAATTGTCATTTTGCCCATGAAAGATCAGATATTCGAAACCTATGTGAGGGTCGATGGCGAAAACAAGGCTGGAAATATCTATCACGCGAGTAACTATCAGCGAGCGGAATAACCGGCATCTTGATTCCGCCCCATTCGCTGTATTATCAATCAGACCAAACATTGGTGCACTCTTCAGGGACGAATCAATTCGTGGAAAAATCATGCTCCCCGCAAGTGATAAGCTTCAATCCCAGTCATTTTGTCATCACCGCGCGTGGAGGACTGGGTTTCTATGATGAGGCTCCTTGGCATTGGTTGATTGGTAAGAGACTTTTTTCCTAAAGGAGAATAGGCCTTCGCTCTATGGAGAAGTCGGAGTTTTGAGGCTCAAGGGGCTCATCATCATTCAATGCACGGTACAGTAGAAGTTGGTTATAAAAACGAGCGTATCCCGTCCAAGGGCTTTGGCAGTCTCAACAAAACCATCTTTCTCCAATCTCAAACTCCAACTTCAAGATGCGAGCATTTCGGTTTGCCCTCTCTGCCCTCGCCCTTTCAGCGGCCCAGGCAGCCACAAACGACTTTGACACCTGGGAGCACGGCCGTGTCGCCCTGAACGATGTTAGCGTACACTTTCGATATGCTGGCTCCGGCCCGCCGGTGTTGCTTGTTCATGGAAACCCTCAGCACAGCTTGACGTGGCAGTTCATCGGTCCTATTCTCGCCCAGAATTACACGGTTATTGCCCCCGACAACAGAGGCGCCGGCGATTCGAGTATCCCTCCCGACGGAAATTACAGTGCCACAGCTTCAGCTAGCGACCTCAAGGGTGTTCTGGATTTCTTGAACGTCTCGTCGGCATACGTCTTTGCGCACGACAAAGGTGTCGGCATGGCCACAGCGCTTGCCATTCAGCACCCAAGCCTTGTCAAAAGGCTCGCCCTTGCTGAGTATCCCCTCCCAGGATTTGGATATGAGCAGAGTTCCAATCCAGCGCCGTATTGGGATCTTTATCAGAACTGGCAGCTTGCTTTCTTCCAAGTCCCAGACTTGGCCGAGTTTCTCATGTCGGGCAAGGAGAAGCAGTTCCTGGAGTGGTACTTTTTCCACGGTAGCTACTCCGGCCCTGCGAGCTTTAGTGAGAATACTGTCAACAGATACACCACGAGCATCTCAAAGCCGGGTTTTCTCAGAGCGATGCTTGGGCCTTTCTCCAGCGCGACCGTGTACGAAGACTCTCAGTTTTTCCAGGCAAAGTTGAACGGAAGCCGCCTCAGGGTGCCGCTTCTTGGAATGGGGGGTGAAGCGAGTCTGGGAATTCAATCGATTCTTCGTCAATCGTTCGAGCCAATCTCATCTAATCTCGAGCTTGACATTATTCCGAAAGCAGGCCATTGGATCGGTAAGTTCTTGGCAGTAACACCAAGCTTGCACCCAACCTATTCTAACCATGTCAATAGCGGATGAGAACCCCAGATGGACTGCGCGCCGAGTCGCCAAGTTTTTCGCAGAGGATAATTCGACGCTGGCCAGTATCGACCTGTCTTATTTGGAGGACTTGGTCACGCTTGATGTTGGGTTCTTTGGTACGAGAAGAAACCTGGCTCTTGGCCAACAGTAGTGAAACGGCGACTGTGGGTCAAGGTTCGTGAGAATGGATTGAGTTGCGCGCAATGGTTGCCCTAAATGGCAAGGCATGGGCAAAGAGTTCTAAGAGTCAAGAGCTGCGGCTTAATATATAGTTCCACGTGTTCTGATCCTCACTTAAACCGTGACTTATGGCCGCGCACGTATTGACGGAGCGGTGCAGATCCCAGCCCAGTACTAACACGAGGGCGGGAGGCCAATTTCGCAAGCAAGATTACGCGTCTCGGGGATCGCCGAGCGCTGAGCCACTCGTCATTTTAAGCATATTTTCAGCAGAGATTGAAAACGTTGAGGCTCCCAACTCATTCTTGTTATTAAGTTCCGTGACAAGTCACGATACCAAAGCCAATATTCCCGTTTCTCTCGATACTTTAGGCGTGCATCAGAGCGGCTAAAACGCGTGACAGCAGACGCGTACGCGACTCAAAACTCAAAATCACGACAATGTGTTTCCCAAACTTTTTCTCAAGAAAACAAAAAGACGACAAAGAAGAGACCGAACCACGACCATCACCAGTTGAGCCTACAGGCCGCAGAACAGCCGAAGCGACCGCTCGTCTAAGCAACAGCAAATTCAGAACCGACGCCAGCCCAAGGCCTTCATCTGATAGCCGACTCAGCCCAGGCTACACTCCAGGCGGATACGCATCATCGCCGTCGGGGGGAAATGGGCAGTATGGAGGCTTGTATGGTGGTGTGCATGGAGGAGTGTATTCGGGCGTAAATGGAGGACCGAATGGGGGCGTGTCTGGGGGTGTATATGGAGGCGTGTATGGCGGACCGAGTGGAGGAGCGTTAGGAACGGCGGCGGGAGGAGGGTATGGGACATCACCTGGAGGAACATCGTATCTGTAAATTACAGCATGAACTACATAATTTTGGTAGACACCTCAAAGACTACGGTGTTTTAGATCAAGTCTTGGCCGTCATGTGTTAAGAACTGCGTCATTTGTCATTATACATGGTCGCATTGACAACAACGATAGATACTACGGGTTGTCTGGTGTTTGTTTGCATGGCAGGGTGGATGCAGTCGATGGCAGACTGACCACCCGCTTCACAGACAACAATACATCGATGTATTCGACTCAACCCTTCAAGTTCTGCAAAATCCAGTCCACCTCGTCATCCGTGGCTTCAAGTATATGCTCAGGCTGATACCGAGCATTCCAGCCAATCTGGTTCCCATGAGCAGGTGTAAACGTGCACCTAGATCCAGCTTGTCAGCGTGGCCGAGACTCAGCCTAAATGGACGACAACTTACTTCCCACCAAGCTGCACGGCAACAAACTCCTTGGAGCAGTTAAGAGCGGTAGCCATGCCGTTCAATGCTTCATCATCCGCATCTTGGACTGCGTCATCGTCAATGAGGCCCCGCTTAGCGAGAGCTTTGGCGAATTCGGAATAGATGTCGTCCCAAGCGACACTACCTGGAGATGCAAGGTAGTATCCTTCCCTTCCGTGACCGATATCCTTGTTCTCTAAAATTCCACGGAGAATTTCGATGTATAGGTTGGTATTATCATATACGTGACACACAGGCCAGGTCTAATTGTTCAGGTTAGCCCTGTCATGGGATCCTTGTTGGTGGGATCATACAGGATGGCCTTGATCCGTTCGATACACTCGCCGCATTGCTTTGGCTGCCTTCACAATGGCCACGATCTGAATCGAGATTGGGTTACCAAAACCTCGACCTTTTCCATCTAAACATTCAAACGTGGTCAGTCAATGCCTCTAAAAACACTTAATGGGGATAACACACAAACAATGCAGGGTACAAATATGTAGCTGCGAACTTGGTTGGCTTCAGCTAGGTCAATGATCTTCTTGTTAACTCCAACGGCCTACGACTGTATAAGCATAACAAGCGAAGACAACATTAGAAACCGACGACCCACTGGTTTAAACGCGTCAACGTTTGTGCGCTGGGCTGCTTGGATGTCATATAGATTTGCATCATCATCACGAAGTGCGCGATCTGTCGGCGCGCCGGCGTGGCTCGAAAAGAGCTTAGCACCAGAAGTCTGTCAAGTAAAATCAGTACCTTTTTCTGAAACAAACAAGTGTCTGCTTACATGCAAAAAGTGAACATTAGAGCCAGTCTTCCTTTTCACTTCGCCAAGAGCCTTGATAAATAGCTCCTGGGAAACAGCAGAGACAGCGTCAATCAAGAAAAAGATGACCGTGATTTCGTTCTCCAGGACTGCGTCACGAACGGACGCCTCATCCCTGACGTCAAAGGTCAACGGCTTTGCGCCATGCTGTTCAACAGCCTTGGCTTGCTCTGGGGTGCGAAAGAGAGCGTAGAGTGTTCCATAGAGTGGTAAGTGTGCATCGGAGAGACCTGAGAGGAGATCTCCTCCGAGATAGCCGGAGGCACCGGTTAGCAAAATATTGTACCGCATTGGAATTACTCGGTCCTTGAATTTGATGAGGTGCTTGGGGTGTGATGTTCCACATGGGCCTTTTTGACGTTTAATAGGCCTAGGTAGGGAGGGATTAATCACCTGGTGGTTTGTAAGCAAGTCGGTCGGGTTTAAGAATCGAAAGACACTTTAATCCCTCCATCGTCGATTGTTCTCCGCTCCTAGTGATTCATGTTAACGTTATCTTAAGAGCCGAGTATCGAGTCTATGACGCGAGGCGCCAGAAAAAAGGTTAAATCTCCAAACCACGAACAAGGTAGGAGTGGCTGTTGGCACCCGGCAAGACACAACACGGAATCTCGCACAATACTTTTCTCACTACCTAAGTTGAACACCATCTCAAGTTGTGAACATAGGTTTTCAACAGAATTGGTAATCTTGAGATGATACCGACACGACGGCCGAGTCGGCTCCGGCACGGGCCGCGGTCGGCACAGCTGGGAATCGCTGGGAACAGAGTCGAGTCTTTTCGCAACTATCTATCTATACACAATCAAGAATGCGATGAGATCTAAAATGCGCTTCACTCTTATTCTTCAAGAACAGCCCATCGTTAGTGAGCACAACCAAGTAATAGTTACAATAATGTCCCTTGATTTGTGCGCATTACTGACAGCATCAAACACCAGCAGCTCCGACCAGGCTTGCATATCTCAACGAATTGAGAGTGGCCGCGTACTGATCCTGCGCCGGCGAAAGCGTGACAATAATGGTAGAGCTCCCAGCAGCAGTAAAATGCTCTCGCAGTACCATTGTCAGGGTCGAGGATCTGAACGGTATTCTGTTTGATCCTTTGGACCAAGCCCTCATAACCTCCTTCAATGCCAGCAAGTCGCTGTTGATCTGTCGGCCTTCCTGACGCTCTTGGGGGCTCTGCTTCAAGGTTCGCATCCGAGCCGCATTGTCTTCGGAGTACTCGGCGCCGGCAAGATCGACAAATACCATCTTTGCCCCCAGGCACGGAGAAGGACTGGATTTGAGAATATCTTGGACTTCCTTTTCCACAGCTATAACACGGCCCTCAAATAAGGCCTTCTCATCTTTGACCGCTTGAATGCGCGCTTCATCCTTCTTGTAGGCAGGGTTGGGCGCCCATCCGCCACCCTCTGTGGGCACGACACTCTTCATATCCTCTTCGATGCTGACGTCTATGGCACGCTTCCCCACTGGCACAAGCTCAGACTGACGATCGACCAAAGCCTGTCTCGCGTCTATCAGGGGCTGGCTGACAATCTCAAGTTCCAGCACGGCGTGGGTCCTGGAACTTTGATCGTGCACGCTGGATGAACCCGTTGCACGCTGGCCAAGGGCGTGCACAAGCTCTTGCTGGAAGGTCTCGAATTTCCAGCATGGTCGCTGGACGATGGGTTGAACTCGAACTTTGCCTCCTTCAAGCATCTCGGTCTCTCCACGGATATGGACTTTCCCGTCGGGACCTTGCCTGACGTGACACTCCGACCGGTTGTTGAGGAGGTCAAAGGCTGACTTTTGTCGCAGTTCAAACAAGCTGAAGCCGATGCCCAACTGCTGTCCGTCGTTTTCCGTCTGGAGACGATCGAGTTCAGTGAATAGCTGCTTGGCAGCAGCAAGACACAGCCCAAGCTCCCGACTGTGCTCAAAATCATAGCCCAAGATCGTGTGCGTCTTTCCACTCCCCGAATGTCCATACGCGAAAAAGCTGCAGCTTTCACCAATAAGGACCTTGGAGATGTTGGGCACCACGACGGCGTTGTACACGTCGGAGTTGTGGTCGTCGGGGCCGAAGACGGTGTGGAAAGCCGAGGGGCTCGTCCATGGTCGATCTTTGAACGATGCTTGGGGCCCGATGGAGACAGAAGATAGACCTTTGGAGCCTGGCTGTGCGCTGTGTCGCATCTCGCCAGACGTGGCCTCACCCGATGAGAGTGGTCGCCATCTGGCGAACACGTTGATGGATTTAGCTCTGGGCGAGGTGGAAGTCATGTTGTGAAGATGGCAAAGAGGATGTGACAAAGATGATTTCGAGTATGTAAAGAAGAAAAGTCCAGAATGCCACGGAGAAGAGCCTTAAATAATAATAAATCGGTCCATTCCCCTTGATCCACCTTGACCATTGCCAGGCATCCGTTTATTCTAACGAACCCGAAATATGGCTGCCTCGTAAACATCCAAAAGAGGAAAGGTTTACGAGAGCAGTGAGTTAGGAAGCTGGAAAAGTGTTAATCCGTCCTCATTCCATGAATAATCTCTTCTCAAGGTTCTGAAATTGGACCATCACACAAGTCGCCCAGCCTCGCTCTTCACAGACACAAAACCATCATGCAAGATGCCAGCTCCCAATCTCTTGAAGACCCCTCCGTCTGGCTCTTCTTCCCGAATCATTAGGACGTAGAGCATCTTCTGCCTGGGATTTGGATTCCCAACACCCGTCCCAACGACGACACAGTGCTCGAACTCGATTTGGTCCTCCATAACATACCATAGTGACCCAATCTCGTCAGTTCCATCCTTAACAACATACTCATTGCGTTTCTTTTTACCTGGCTGGCAATTCTCGAATTGCCTGACTCTGACACTCAGCCCTTTACCATCTGGCGTGAATTCAAGCTCCGTGGTGCGAGGTATCTTGAGCTCGCATTCATACATGAGGATGAACTCGATGCTTCCATCATACGCCATCCAAGACCATGACGGCACGGTCCTTCGTCCAAAGTCGATCGGGGGCGTCATTTCACTGGTAGTTCGCTTCCACAAGAGAAGACTGCCCAGGAAGCAGCGAATAATGCCATATCTCACCTCTGTGTCGAGTCCATGGCCAATGCGCTTGAGCAGGCTCAATATGGCTGTGTCTCTATCGGACTTGTAGCTAAGCCCGGCTTGTGAGTACTCTTGAAAGAGAGACTGGATAAACTCAAGGGCGCGGTAATATGCTGCCTCCTTTAGTCGCGCTGGGAAGTACGGGTCAAGAAGAAAAATATATTTGCAGATCGGCCTAGGGTAATGTCAACACTTGGCATTATCGTAGATTCGGAGATCGCGTTGCAGACTTACCGTATCAGCCTTGAAAACTGCTGACAGCAGATTTTATCACCACATTCCCAATATGTATGGCCATGTCTTGCACGTGAAGCTCCTGCGGTGAAATGAATGATTCATCGCGATAGAACCCGTTCCTGAAGGACTCAGGCTCTCTGCATCAATGGCGCTTCACTAACTTCCAACTCGAAGGAACAGTCGCATTCCATACTTTTTGGGTTAATTTGATCCCAGAGGCCTGGCTCCAGGAAGCCGTCCTTCCACCCACTGGACGAGTTTGCGGCAATGGTGCAGTAGGCGTTGGCAAAAACGTGTTCCATCCTCCCAGCTTCGCTTTCCCATTCCCCGTGGGATCCTTGGATAATGCAGAGGGCATTAATCCAGATGTATTGCTTCCCGAGCTCTCGCGTCACCTCAATCGCGTCCTGAAACGTCCTTGGCAGGTCATCAAAACGGAACCCGTCTAACCGCTGGTGATAATTCTGGGGAGTGGTACAGAAGCGGTTCCATTCTTCTTCCGTCGGGCTACCCCAGCAGTGCGAGAGCACAAGATAGTCTCTGTCGCCGTCCGGTTCTTCGACGAGCCTCAAGTTTGCGTGGTCCCCGACATATATGGCTCTCGTCGGCCAGAATCCCCGCCCGGATTGTCGCAGTCGGCACTCGTCATGGTTGTCGTCGCAATTCAGAAGCCACGTGCGGAGCACTCGAAAGTACAGAGATCTGGCCTGAAGTTCTAGTGAGTCGGCATGAGCCAGGAATTTCTCGGAAATTTCATCATCGCTGTGATGCTCCCAATCTTCGAGACCCTCTGGGAGAGCAAGAGGTGGCCAGGTAGTAGGTAAACTCAAGCTGAACCTATAAGGCTTCGTCATGTCTCGAGGGAAGCGCAGCATCAGCTCGTACTCGAAGTCATGGTCAATTCCGTGAGAATGCGGCTCCATATTCTTTGAGGTGGTTTCTTGAGCTTGAAATGTCGTCGTTAGGTGTCAGCTCTTGCGGGGTTGGGTTGAAAATATCGCAATCACTATCAGATGTCGTATTTTGTATTACCAATGAAGCGTCTCTCTTGGACCTACAACCAGCCATGAAGTATCAACAGAAAGCATTTGATATTCCAAATGGCCTGTTAACATTACTGTCAGTGGACTTGCCGCTAAGTTGCTCTATGGTAGACCTGTTATTAGCCGCTCTTGTTGGTCGCGCCATGATCCTCCTCGAGTTCTGGAACGTAGATGGCGAAAAAGAAATGAACGAGAAGCTCCATGTGATGCATGTTAAGATTGGCTATGCCAGCATCTGAACTTGGGCCTAGGGTGGTCAACGAGGGAAGCCTTGATGCAACATCCTGGTCCTAGAGCCCGATTATCAGCTGGAAAGACAAGACAGTGATAAGTGGGCGCTTTGCCCACTTTTGTCAAGGGCAACGTCACCTGCCGGGGCGTTGGGCTTGCGGTACTCGCGTTTCCGGCGGGCACTAATACAGTTTGTGCAGATAAGTCTTCCCTCATCACGCTGGCTGAATGCGTCAAAAAGATGTATAAACAGATCGCATGGAAATAAACGAACCCGGATGTGCCGCCGCTTGCACTCAAGGCAGCCTTTTCGAGACTTTTTGTCTACAGCGTTGTATTGCTGCAGCCTGAAATAACACGCCAGTTGTGTTCTTTGTTTTGCGAGTGACGGCCTCTTTCGGAAACACCATTGAGGGCAAGGAAAATGGGGCTTCCTAATCTGAAAAAGGTTTCGGTTTCGGTCTCGCTTTTGGCGGATAGCTCGGCGACAAGTCTTGGAAAAGAAGACAGGGAGACGTACGTGGCAAGGATAAAATGGGACATATACGCGTATTTGAGGCGGCCTAAACAAGTCCCCCCCATCTTACAATGGCCCACTCGTTAAAAATACGGATCTAAGTTCGGACGTAAGTGAGGTCAAGTCCGGGGCTTTGTTACTTATCGTTCGAACTTCTCAGCTTGCAAAGCGGAGCTTAACAATCCGGGTGAACCGGTATCTAAATGTTAATAATAGGACACTTATCCTCGTATCGATGGCTCCAAGTACGAGAGATCGTGCATTGGTACTCTCTGGCTTGAGCTTTCGTAGCCTTGAACTAAGGGTCTCGTTTTTTGCTAAATTGCCTGTGATTGGTACTCTTGAAGCTCTTTTAATACTTATTATTACCATCTTCTTACCTACGTGCCATTTCTTAATCATTTCCGCCCTTGTATTTCTTTGCTTCCCTGGATCTTTTCCTCTTTTAATCAGCACGTCTACCATGACAGAGTTTAAACTGTACCACTACGATCCCTCCTTCATCGCCGCCATCATCTTCGTGGCCCTCTTTTCAGTTTCGATACTCGGCCACCTTTACCAGCTTTTTCGGTCTAGGACCTTCTTTTTCATCCCGTTCTTCATTGGATGTGTCTGTTAGTGGCCCAGGCGCCTAGCTCCAAGCAAATATGCTAATCTCGTCACCAAAGTCGAAGCAATCGGTTATGCCGGACGTGCGATATCTGCGAAGCAAACTCCTGACTGGGCCGTCATGCCATACGCGCTCCAGAGTCTATTGCTGCTCCTTGGCCCGACCATGTTGGCAGCGTCCATCTACATGACGCTGGGGCGTCTCATCGTGTACCTTGACGCCGACTTCTACTCGCTGGTGCCGATTCAAAACTTGACAAAGGTGTTTGTTTTCGGTGACGTTATTTCTTTCCTGGCACAATCCGCGGGTATGTATGCTTCGTTTCTGTTCGTTGCGGCCATACTAAACATGTCTACACCCAGGTGGTGGCATGCTATCCCAAGCCAAATCAGCCGCAGACCAAAAGATGGGTCAGAACATCATCATAGTAGGCCTCGCCGTTCAGCTCTACTTCTTCGCTTTCTTCATCACTGTCCTCCACGTCTTCCACCGTCGCATTAATGAAAACCCGACCAAGAAAAGTCTCTCTGTCACGACTCCGTGGAAACGATTCATCCTAGTTCTCTACGTCGCAAGCGGCTTTATCATGGTGCGATCCATCTTTCGCATTGTCGAGTACATCACAGGTGCCAACGGTCCGCTTCAGTCCACCGAAGTTTACATTTACGTCTTTGATGCTTCCTTGATGTGTATTACTGCGGCGCTTTTTAATATCTTTCATCCGGGGCGCGTCATCTTGCCGTGCAAGGACCCCGACATCTTCAATACTCATGACGAATCGACAAGCATCCCTCTACGTTCCACGAGAGAAACAATTTTCAACGCTACCGAACAGTTGGGATTCATACCAACTCAGAATAAAAACCACTCCAGTGCGGCATTCTCGCTAGTTCAATATGATGGACAGGGTCATCCACAATCCCCGCCCCTTCGGTATCATCACCAGTCTCAAGGCTCTTTCTTCGCGATGCACCACCAGTCCCAGGCCTATAGAAGCTTGAGCCCGACAGGGGGCTCAATGTCTAAGATGAACAACATGACTGGACCATATCCTCCTTATTCGGGCAACCTGGGATCGCTTAGGTGAGGGCTGGGGAGCAGAGGGTAAGATAAATTATACCACAGATATTACGCTAGAAATTTAGAAGAAAGAATACTGAAAGCGTTTTAGATATTATGATATAGCAAGGGTTAATGACTGTCCGGGTTTTATGCTGGATTTGAAGGATATTGTATCACTTGGAATTGGATAATTTGGATTTAGAACTCGGCTTTGAGATGTTAATAGGAACTCCCTTAAAATCATCACGAATAGGTTATTAAAGCATTTCTGTAGACTTACTACTCTCTTGGTCTATCACAGCCTTGAAACTGAGATCCCACTCTGCGTTATATCTAGAGAGCCCTCGGGCTAGGCTACGCCATTACTTTCAATCTTGAAATTACGGCTTTAGTTGGTCAGATCCACGCTTACGAACGGAACAAGGTTAATGGAGGAATTAGGGCTGAGATCATGGCAGCCTTCTTAACTATTTAAAGAACAGCCACATGAGCACTCCACCAATGCCCATGATGCGATCTGCACCAATGTGAGCAATTAGTGAAACACCTAGAAGCTTATTTTTAGGACATGTAACAGTCCTAAGCATCAATAGGCTAGACTAAGGCGGAAATCGACAAGGTTCAGCATCCTTCATCCTTCGCCAGAGTCCGAGTCCGAGCTTAGCCACCCTAGGCTGACTTGCAAAGTGTCCAGGAAAGCCTCCGACAATCATAAAACCACAGGCACTTGATCTCTTAGCAGATTGTTGTTGTTATAAGAAAAAAAATTCCCCAAGAGGTACACTGTCGTCTACATGGTTTGTTCACCATGTTGAAAATCTTCAAACTGATGTCGTGGAGAGCCTGGGGCTCAGAACTGTTGGCGGTTCTGGGCTCCAGCGCATCCCTCGTCGCCATGGTGGTGCTGCTCTCCAAATTCGACGGCAAAGCTCCCTTCACCTGGAACAGCATCACGCTTAACGCCGTCGTCTCGATTCTATCATTCGCGATCAAGACTACTCTGGCCTATGTAATTGCCGAGTGTATAGCTGAGTGGAAGTGGATCTTGTTTGCCAGAGAGCCCCGGTTACTTGTTGATTTTGACCGTATCGATTCTGCTACTCGTGGCCCGCTGGGGAGTGTCAGGGTGCTTCTAAGCACGAAAGGCGCGTAAGTCCTGAGAGCGATACACTGAAATTTCCAGCCCCGAGCTGACTTTGTCGTAATCCGCAGTCTGGCAGTTCAGTTTGGCGCCGTCTTGACCCTCCTCGCCATCAGTCTCGATCCTTTGGCGCAGCAGTTAGTGCAACTTCAACAGAGCATCGTGTTCGAGCCGAGAGGTTTTGAAGAGTCTGGTCTACCCGCTCTTGCATCTCGGACAACTGTTTACGAAGTGGGAAGTTCAATGAGGGTTCAAGTTGGGGATGTTTACTACAGGACAACTCAACTGCCTCTGTCGATGCAGGCATCGATCCTAAACGGCTTTTCGCGTTCGCCATGGGAAGCTGCACAAGAAGCACTGGTTCAGTGCCCGACGAGCAACTGCACCTGGGACCAGTTTGCTACACTCGGTGTTTGCTACAGATGCGAGGACCTTAGCTCCAAACTGAAGCGCGTTGATGGCTTTGGAGAGACTCTTCTCACCATCCACGACGTGAGCTACGGCACGAGAAGTGTCAACGCTACCGCCTTTGCTCTACCAAATGGCCATTTCATCACCAACGTTGACGGCTGCCCACTTCACGACTATTTGACGAGCCGTTGCCTGAATGAGCAGCCCCTGGGAATCTACTCAGACAAACGATATGCTTTGACCTCTTTCGGCACAGGCAACCCAAACAAGACAAACGCCATGAAGGATATCGACACACTGATATGGTCTACGAGCTTCATCTACCCTGACGTAAAGTATCTCAACTACTCGGCACTCGACACGACGTCAGATGCAGAAATGGATAAGGGGCTCTACTGGCCAAATATTCCCATGAAAGCCGAAGAGTGCTCCCTTTACTACTGCATCAAGATGGTCGATTCAGAGGTCCAAGGAAACCAGCTCTTTGAAAACATTACCGAGGCAGATGGCTGGATTCGGGACCCCGAGTCATGGGAACGACGCGACGACGACGAATTAACGAAGCTAAACACACCACCGGATGATGAAATCAACAGCTTGGAGTTCAATCTCTGGTATTCGGCTGCATATTACTCGGATCTCAAACTCAGAGGCCCAGGTAAATTGTACACAGAACCAATGAGCATATCATCAGACACAGTCATGGCGTTGAGTCACCATATGCAGGACCTGTTATTGGGCAACTGGACAAACACAACCGAGATCCGGAAGAGCATCCAAGGCAAGTTAGGTAAAGGTGCTGTCGGTTTTAATGGGGTTTCTCATGGTCCCAGCGGTAAGGAACTCACCGTGGAATCTGAGCCACCAGGCCTTGGAGGCTTGTGGACCTGGACGAGTACCAACATCACGAGGAGGTTTGACGCTCTTGCGACCAGCATGACCAACGAGATACGGAGAAATCCCAATCCTAGGCTCGATAATGTCGAGGGGCAAGACCAGGATCGGTACGAAGGGAAGTTGAGCTTAGAGGGTAATGTCGGCACTGAAAAGGTACTATACGACATCCAATGGCCTTGGGTAGCCCTTCACGGGGTGATGCTCATATGTGTCTTGGTCCTGTTGATCATCACGGCAAGAAGTGCTGGAGACCCGGACTTGACGCCTTTGGCTCGGAGCAGCACGCTGGCTACTATTCGTCAGGGGCACCGAATCGGAGGTGTCTTGGAGAATGCGGATACAGTGGAGCGCATGGAACAGACGGCACGGAGGTCATACGTTAGGATCAGTAACGGGAAGGAAGTTGATGGCATGACGAATAGGATGATGAGTGGGGGGGCGAGACAAATTGTTCCAGGCCGAGAGGAGACTCAGCATTTGACAAGTATAGAGATGGACAACAGGCCTCAGAAGTGAAGTTATGATGGAAAGTTTGGGTTTAGGTAGAACTTAAAGAAGATAAAGAGTTGGGATTAGATAAGCTAGTAGCCCTTGGACTCTCGTCGGATAGGACGTAACTTCTCAACCAACTCGCAAGCCTATTGATTAAAATTGAAAGAATTTAGAGCTGGAGAATGTGCGGAGGGCTTGCATTTCAGAGGCCAATGTGTTCTCAGTTAACAATCGAGCTCGCATAGTGCATTATACCGCACCTAGCGGGAGTCGAGATACTTGGCGTATGTCTTGAATATTTCCCCTTCTCTCCCAAGCATGTCTCAGTGCTCTGCCTATCAGATCATATGGAAGAATAGAGAGAATGAGAACGACCCCCAACAGCGGCAGTGCTGTAGCAACATAAACCCAAAAGCTGTCATGGCCTGGCGTGTACGCATCCGACATGCTGAAAAGACTAGCCACCCAGGCTAATGGTATAAAGACCATTGCGATATAGGTCAAGCGTTTCATGTTGACGACTTCGAGGATAGATCGCCGCGAGTCCAGCAGTTGTACTATTGACGTTGCCACGGTAGCCATCTGCTCGAGGGACTCACAGTATTCTTGTAGCTGTTTTCTGAGCCAGTTGACATCTTTAAGAATGAGTGTCCAGGGCTCTTTCTCGTCCTCAAATTGTATATGAAAGTTGATGACTTCTAATAGCATATCTAGTCGCTGTTGGCCTCTCTTGCCACGCCGTCGCCAGCGTTGGAGGTGGGCAATATCCTCGTCACGTAGTTGCCCAGCCTTGTTATGGATCGAGTATTCATCGTATTTCGAACAACGACTTGTAAAGTAAGTGTAGAAGCTCCACTCAGAGAGCACAATGCGGACTGGATAATATCCTACGCTCAGGATGCTCGGCGAGTCGGCATGAAACCCAGGGGGCCGTTGCGTGCCCAGATAGTAAACGATCCTGTCCAGCATTGAGGTCTTGTATAAAGACCGGCCTGCTTTGCCATGGGCGAAGGAGGAAAACGAGGGCGGTATTTCAAAGTCCTCAAATCCATCGCTTAGAACTTTTGCTTGGAATGACTTGTGCGTTTCTGTATCTAGAACTTTGACAGAGTTGATAGGCGGATCAACTAGGAAGAGGCCTTTTTACGTTAGATCATAAATCACGTCATTCTTAAGATAACAATGTACTTACAGATTTGAGACGTCCTGAGGGACTTGATAATGAAGGAGCAGCATGCCCGAGCAAGGGCAAGCTGTCTGCCTGATATCGGTGCCAGTCGCCGGACGTTCCGAGGGACATTTGAACCTGTCATCAACGCGTATGGGACAGTGGAACCATGATTGTCGCTCAAAGCCACAAACTGGTAGTGATGAAGGTGGATGTGCCTTCTTGTCGCAATCAGCGATGGTAAAGTCGCGAGCGAGGGTGGAGGCACCGCTTTCCAGATATTTTCGAAACGACAATTGATGTAGTCGGCGAAAAAGAGGGGATCGATGTCAAGAGCCTCGCCCAGCTTGGTGACCATTGCAGAAGTAATATTCTCAACAAGAAGAAAACGTGTTGTCGACGGTGTGATTCCTTCAACGAGGTGGGAAATGTCGTCTTCTACCGCGGAAACAGGCTGTGGCTTAAATTGAAATGTCTCATTGTGAGGGTAATCGAGGTATACAACCTTGCTTGCGGCGTGCGATTCATGTTCTAGATGCTCACAGAGGCCGGAGATACATGGGTTGGCTTTGGCCCGAAACCTGACAAAATCAAGGTAGGACGTGCCACTCATTTGGATGGCTTGATGGCTGATGCTAAGGACTAAACAAGAGGGTGATGGAATGAGAGTGGGTGCTTGAGGTTATTGAGGAATCTTCCCGCCCACAATTTTATTATTCATGACTTGAAAGTGAGGCTGTCTCCGAAGATGAGGCCTTCATCAACCTCTTGGCACGCGCTGCACAGCCACTGCCCATTTGCAGATACCAACCAACAAAGAGTCAGGGGGGATTTTTCTGTCGAGGCCGCAACAATCATTCTCTACCTTTGTATTGAGAAACAAGGATCAAGAAGACGTGAGTGGCAGACCAATCATTCACGAGAATTAGAGTCTAAGACAGGCCAAGCTACGAATATTATTGACCAGAGCATTCCCTTCCTCGCAGAGACAGGCATACATGCCTTCAAACCGAATCGAGAACGTCATCAGCACGCCCGCCTGAGGAGGCTTGAGGTGAGGCGACGATCGCCAATCAAATTGCACCACATGGCCCAGCGCTCGGTGCCGATTTCGAGGCCGGGTCAAGGGGGCTTTTGGGACTCAGCTAGCGGGCAGATCCGAAGACGATCGGACGGAGATGAGGGGAAAGCTGCCAGGTATAAAAAGAATCACGTAGAAAAGAAGAACGCCAAGAAATTGGGACCCTGACCTCTAATTGTCCACTCTCTCGAAAAACAGGCAACTCTTTTTACGTATGCATATATAGATAACATCTCTAATTGAGACCAGTGGCCATAATAACAAAAACGGGCAGTTATTATCACATGCTGGCAATAGAGCCGATCGCCGGAAAAGCCTGTAGCCTACTGTAGAGTGATCTTCCATGGCTGCCGCCCTAAGGCGAAACAGTGGAAAGCTTCTTACGCTTGCAGTGGCTGCTGGCCTCTCTAGAGACGTCACCAAGATTCACAGAGGTACGCAGGAACATGTGTTAAATATCTCTTGGCTTGCCGGTTGTCATAGGGCCAGTGAGAATCCTACCACTTTCACGACTTGCATGCCTTTGTGAGCTTCAACATGTCCAGCGCCCCAGCGATTGATGCTGCCATGGATTCGGCATGGCGGACCGACATAGGCACACTGTGGACCGCGGCCGTGGCCAAACACAACCAAAAAGTCGGCATCAAGTTCAAACTCGATCAGTCCAAAGCCATGAACACGCCATGGAATAGTACCACCATGCAGGCCACCTTGAACCGGCTGACTGCCGAGTTCGAAAAGGAGCGCGACTCGCTCGGACACTTCTCTGACCGCATCGAGGGACCTTTTTAGGTCACGCTCAAGGTTGTAAAGGGGGCGGCCGAGGTTATTCTTCGTACCGCGAGTACCATTGGCGCCATCGCAGGCAGTGTATTCGCGCCGGCGCCCATCATTGCGGAAGCTCTGGTCTTTGTTTTGTCTGCGACACAGAAAGTCTCGGGTCAGCTCGACGAGATCAAGAAGTTCTTTGACGTCACGGCGAACTTCTTTCGGCGCCTGTCGGTGCTCGAAGGCAGGCTGCCGGATGGACCCCAATTTGGCCAGCAGCTTGTCGACGTGTTCGACAGGCTTCTTGGTTTTATTGTTGATGCTCAGATCTTTGTCGGCCGCGGCAAGTTCATGAACTTCTTCAAAGAGCTCGCCAAACCATCCACGCCCTTGTCCGATGCGCATGCCTTGTTTCAGGAACAGCTCACTCGACTTGACCAAGCGCATTATATTGCACTTTGGGCCTTTCGGTCGACATCAACAAAAACGTTGCCGACATCCGCGCATCAGTGGACTTGATCATCGACGATACCCATCACATTGTCGGGCAGATTGATGGACTCGGCACAAATATCGTCGACCTACAGCTGCCGATCGGGAGTTTCAGGCGAGACTTTAGCACTTTCTCTCACGAAATACGTCACAAGCCCAAGACGGAGGATGCCAGCAAACAGATCGCGGATGCTGTCACAGTGGACCACGCCAGCTATCAATCCAACGTTCTGAGAACCCTCAGGGCATCATTCAATATTGGAGATACGGAGAGCGTCCACTAAAGACGGCTGACCAGGATGCTGTCTTCACGTCTTCCTGGTACCTGCGAGTGGATTCATCACCAACAGGCCTGCCACACCCTCCTCGATGGAACATCCCAGTTTCTTCTGCTACAAGGTGGTCGTCACACTGGGAGAAGTATGCTGTCGTCCTTCATCTTCGAGCATCTCAAAACCTCCAAGCAGCAACTTCCCGTCAACAAGAGCGGAACACAAACTGAAGCTACAGGCATATCTGTTGCCTACTTCTGTTTTGGTCAAGAGTTTGGGGGGAGAAATTCCATTGACGACATGATTCGTTGTTGCGTTATCCAGATTATCGAACAAGACGCCGCCTATCGGAAGTGGGCCATGGATCACTGCCTCGGGCAGAAGTCTCGAGGAGAGAGTACCAACCCAACATGGTACGATCACTTTGTTGAGAGATTCACACTATCAGAGAGCGACTCCCCGCAGCCCTGGCTGTTCCTGATTCTTGACGATGTTGACATTTCCGAGTCAAGGGAACGTCTGCTACAGTTCCAGAAAAGCGTCGAAATGAGAAAGTTGAGAATAAGTCTCATCCTCACCACAAGCTCGAACATGGAGATCGACATTCCGGAAGAGTCTACGATCCTTCTCGGAGCTGGCAACGCAAATGCCGAAAACCACGACCTACGCACCTTCACCAAGCATCTCGCCATGAACTTGTCTCCATTGAACGACCTCCCTTCAGAAACACGCGAAAGTCTTGTCGATGGGGTGTGTGAGAAAGCAACTAGTAAGTCTGGCAGAGGTTCCAACCCATTGTCCCGTTGCTGACCGCGCTGTCGATAGCCTACTTGTACGTGGATTACGCTCTTCGACGGTTCAACGTCCTTGGCGGCAGTGACTTGTCTCCGTTGAGCACACTCAAGACAAACCATGTGGAAATATACGGGGATCTGTTTCACGAATGCATCGATCATCGAAACGAGCAAGAACAGACCCAGCTTCATTGTCTCTTCACCTGGCTAGCTCTCTGCAGTGACCAACCTCTGCGCCTGGGAACAGCAAAAGTGCTGCTGAAGTTGGTTTCTCAATGGAACGTCACCGCAGAGACGGAAGAGGGCAGCGAATCCCGCGATGAGAAGGCAGCCGAAGGAAAGGGGGGAGTCAATTCCCGTGACGGAGTCGGCCTTGCCACTGGGAATAGGCTTCAAGTGGAACTTGCCGGCAACCTATCCCTGTAAGTCAAGGAAGATTATCCAACGGTTCGTGTGAGATCGCTTATGCTAATTGAACAACCAGTCTTCTTTCTCGGTCAGCACCCATGCCCAGACATGGTCAAAACGGTGGCCAAGCGGGTGACGACGACCTGATTCAGTTCCGACATGCTGCGCTCCAGGCATACTAGCCAACAACAACATGGGCGACTCTTCCAGCCAATGTCCTCATGTTCAAAATGCTCTCTCATGTTCTTACTGAAAAGACCGATGTCGGGGAACAGAAGGACAACAACCGTGAGCAACTTGTGTATCAAGCCGCCACACTTTGGGTCAAGTTCTTACGGGCGGCCTCATCACCGTACCGTATGGTACTTGCATCTCGATTCTACAATCGAGTCCCATCAAATGAAGCGAAAAATGACACCACCGCGCAGCATCATGGCGGGCCTCATGACGAGCCGTCGGGCAATTACACCGACCAGTGTTGGCGATCTTGAAAGTCGAGCAAGGTCACAACGCGCAATCCCGGTACACGAGGCGTTAGGCTCACAACGCGTAGCATTCTCAAGACATGATCCAACCATCACGGGCGGCGACAAGACTCGACCACCCACTGTTGTCGCAAAGGCCGTGGTACGAGGAATAGCTCGCGTCTTTAGCAACGAGAACGGCGCATTGAGGATCCTCGAGGCCGATGTACCAGAAGCAGATTGGGGGAAATGTCAATCTCTGCTGGGAACAAACAGCGATGAGATCCATGACACTTTGAGGATACTCTTGTACTGGCTTCGTTTAGTACACTGGAGCGACATGACCGACCTACCCGGGGGATCCCAAGACTGGCTTAAAGCAATAGAACCGGAGGGAGATAGCCTAGAACCTCACTGCAGGATTCTTGGACAATTGGCAGCGCGGCATAGCGACAACTGGGCAGCGGCACAGTTCCCGAGCAGCGCATACAACTCATTTAGATTCGCGTATCAAGCGTTGCGCGATCGAGATAGCTATATCTCACCAGGACAGAGAAGCAATCCCCAGAGCTCCGAGCCCGAAGCACGCGCAGCGGCAATCCTTGAAGTGGGGGAAGGATTGAGAACCACGTTGAGGGGGCAGGACGATGCGAGTGAGAGGCTAAAGGCTACGACAGCCAGTGTTGCCATCGCGATGGCGCTGCGGTATGACGGGGTCTATGAGCCCGCGTTGAAAGAGGCTCTCAACGCGGCCGAAATCATTGAGGGGCAGGATGAACATGGCAAGGCAGTGTTCAATGCGTTCAAGAATGCCTACGACGGGGCCATGGGAGCGCAAGACGGCGAATCAGACACAACGCCCAAGATCAGCATCGGTGACTACGAAACACTTTTGCAACAGCGCATGGGAAGTGGAAACTCGTTTGTCCTGGGAAGCAAGGAGGCCAAGCTTCGATTTGATGTTTACAATCGGATTGGGCGAATCTGCTATGGAATGTCCCAAGACAAGACGGATCTGGCGGTCGAGGCCGGTGCTCATTCTCTGCCGGAAAAGATGTTGGAGAAGAAGAGGTATCTCGAGGCAGCCCGCGTGGCATTCGTCACGGCGCTTGGGACAAAAGAGGAGGGCCGGAACATGATACGGACTTATTGGTTGAAGGCCAAAGTCGAGGCACTTCTCGAGGATGACAAGCGTGCCCTAGAAAGCGTAGAGAGGGCCGTGGAAACTGCCAAGAAGAGCGAGGAGGAGACTACGACGGTCTTTTTTGACGAACTGGTTCATGAGTTAAGCAGAGGCCAGAACGGACCAGAGAACGTGCTTCAACTCTTGGACCTCGTGGGCCCTGCACAGCTTGTCAAGGGTTTTATGGCCGAAACACACCAGCGAATCCACAAAGCGGTCAAGAAACAGGGCAAGTCGGCCGCTGAGAAGGTCAAAAAGACTTACGCCGAGGCAGCCAACCGCCTGATTGAAGGGGAAGATGCAGCTGCGCAGATGCTGTCGATCTGGTGGGCTGATTTTGTGCGGTTCGTGTGGGCAGAGTTCCAAGCGGACGCGGCTGAGGAAGCGGAGGAGATTCTGCGTCGAGCACTCCGTGTTAAAGTTACTGGCAGCGTTGACACTACGATTCGTATTGGCTGGAGGCTAGCAGACATGTTTCTGGAGCAGTTCTTGGGTTCTGCGGAAGAGAAACAAGAACAAGAACCTGTTGACTTGAAGGATACTCTGACCAAAAAGCAGGCTGCCCTCGACAAGATGGAAGATCTGATGTCTCAGTTGCAGGGGCTCCAGTCTGACTTTGAGCCTTACCAGTCCTAGATGAGCATTCCATTATCAATCATGCGTCGGAAGCTCAGCCCGTCATTGACTTTCTTCGAAGGCGCCGATCAGACTTTTCGAAGATGTGTCAAGACACTGACGGACGAGCACCAGGACAACGACGCCCCAAGCTTCCAGGTACTTGCGAAGGTCCTGTGTCTGGTGCCCGGGTTGAAGAAGCACGCCGAGGTTGCAGCCTCCTGTCAGTTTTACGTGATTGACGAACAGCTATTTACGGGCCAAACTCAGTCCCCCGTGACTTGCAGTTACTGCGAGAAAGATGTCGGCAGAGATGCCGAAGCCGAGACTGTTTATCTCTGCTGCTATTGTACCAACACGTTCGCGTGCAAGAGTTGCTACGAGAACAAAGAGTCTGCGAGATCCAGCAAGACCACTGGCGAAGAGATAGATACAGTCGTGCTGCAGGATCCGTGTCGCCGCGAGCACATGTACGTAGCGGCTCGGGGAGATGGCTGGGGCGGAACGAAGGAGGGTAAAATGGTCATCAAAGGCGAGCACGAAAGAGAGCTTTCGTTCGAGGAATGGTTGGACGGGCTCAAGGGAGAATGGGAGGGTGCATGGCAGATGTCCTGGGGAGAGCCTACACTTTGAGTTGCTGATTGGAGGCGGAGTGTAAAGATGCATGAGAATGTAGCTTTTGGATCCCCCATTGGGATACTGAATTTTGCGAGCTTCTCGTTCGGACCAAATGGCACTTTGGTCAACATTCTCTTTGACTCTGAGTAACTAGCTAACACTCCGATTAATAAGATCGATCGTATGGACAGTGGTCAAGAACAAAGACTAATATGCCTAGACGCCTTCAAATCGAAACAGGAATGCCGCCAGAACAGCTGCAGGAAGTGCTACAATCAATGCCCCTAGAGATGTGCCACTCTGAATATCTTCCTTCACCCCAGACCACAGTACGCATGCTAGTATACTAGCCGCCATGGTGGCCATGAATATCCAGAATATTGTCATCCGGTTCGGCCCCTCAATAATGTGAACACCATATCCATAACAAGCCTCTTCACCGTCGATAACTCTCTTACCCAACCGCAACGGGAGGCGAGGAAGCCAATCATGGCGTGCCGCATTCAACTCCCCCTCGCCATGCTCCAGGTAGTGTATGAAAATCTCTGGCGGCATGGGAGGAAGTGGCTCAAGCGGCTTGGGGACGTATTCGTAGTCGCTCATTGTGTGCGGCGGGATGCTCTCGGGTCTGTTGCAGATTGACACACAGCCATGTTTTCGATTCCAGAGCGTGAACTAGACGGGTGCGAAAATCTTAGCATTATGCTGTGATGGTGCCCTTTATGAGACAGCACTCACCTGTACGAACTCCAAGCTTACTGGCTTAACAAGAAATCTCAATCTGGAGCGCAGGCCACGAGTGCCAACATACGCCTCTTTCATCTTGAGAAACCCAGCCATGTCAGACTTGATTCCCGTCACGTCAACCTCTGCGAGGGTCTTGTAAATGCCCCCAGTGTTGACACAGAGAGCAAGAAACTTCGACCTACTTCCTTGAGAGTGTTGATTCGTGGCAACACTCTTCGACGGAGCCACATCTATGGCCGGAGTCGAAGCTGAGGTACCTGGAGTTGATGGGCTGCCTAGAGTGCTGGAACTGGTGTCGCCATCATTGCCATTGCTGGGGTCCTGCGTGTCATTCTGACCGCCAGGTGCCGTTATCGCTTTCGTGCCGTCTTCAGACCCAACGGTGCTCTGCGGCCCGTGGCTACGGGATTCTTCCAAGCCAGTGCCCAGTTGGATGGAATTCTTCAGGGAGCGTGCGAGGTTCTCGAATTGTTCCGAATCGCGAACGCAGAGGTCAGCGTACAATTCAACACCGCAGTCCTTATAATGAGCGTTAGATTCTTGCTTACGCTATCCGGGTCTATTCTGAAGCCAACGAGAGAGAAAGCGATATATAGATTTGGTACTTACACAAGCCCACTCCACACGACGATACCCTTCTTTCAACCTGGGCCTCGTCATTCTGGCCACCCATGAAGGACCAGATAGAATTCTCTTTGCTGAATGAATGAACTTATGGCCAAAGCTGCTCTTGATTTCGGGCAAATGTGTCGAGGGGGCAGCATTATCTGCCGCCCTGAGCATCCGCGCCTCATCAGCAGAATTGCCAGGTAGGCCAAATTTGGTAGTAGGGTTAGAGCCTTTAGTTAGCCCCGGATCTTCTCCTTCAGAAGTTTTGAGCGTTGCCAACAAGTCAACAACAGCCGTTCCGGCTTTTCTTGGTATCAGCTCCAGATCAGCGACCGGCCTCATGGTATGGGTGACTTGCGCATCAGGCTCCACGTTGAACTCCTGTGGTTGCTGGAGGCCATGTCGGGTGCATAGGCCCAGGTGTCTCTCAAGTGAAATCAAACCGGGATTATCGTTTTGGTCTAAAGGATATACTTCTCCGATCACGGAAGATGCGGATGTTGCCCCACGGGAGAGGCCTTGCTCGGACCATAATGACCCTTCACCTTCCGACTCATAATCACTGGATGAGCTCAAAACTCGCTCATACGTAAAAACATGAGAGCTCGTCTCGAGGGCCGGATTAGATCCTCTTTGTACCCGGGATGGTAAGTGCCGGATGGTGGACGCTTGGCTGATGTCTTCCAATTTGAATTGCCAGATGCCTTGTTCCGCGCCTAACACAAATAGCATCGCGTCTGGACTATAGATCGCAATCCCTTTGACGATTTCTGGCACGAGCAGGTCGGTTCGTCTGGGGAGTTTTTTCTTTAGATCTCGCACCACCAGTGGCGCCTGCCTATATATCAATGTTAGTCAAGACTCACGTTTAAAGTATTCAAGATAAATGGCCGTGGCAATCTTGCTTGACCTACGGATTCAACAGTTGGACCATATGTCCATTCCTGGACCATTCCATCCATCTGTTTCCAGCGGCAGTGCTGTTTTTCAGTTCGAATTTCCTGCTGGGCTTTGGAGGAACGCGTTCGGTATGCCAGCAATATAGGTCCCCGCGATCATTCTGCGCCGCCAAGACAGCAAAAGATTGATGCCATGATAAATTAACTATTGGAGAGGTATGTTCTGATATTGAGAGTCGATGTAGAATTGTAAATCGCGGAGCCGGGCGAGCGATGAGTATGGTTCCGTCGTGGTAGCTTTCGCGTGGTCAGCATGGTGCATTGCGCGTTGATCAGTGACTCACCCAATTGCAAGCTTGCCGCGGCTAAGTGAAGAGGATAGTGTTGAGATTGGACTTTTAATTGTATGGATCGAGACATGCTCCGCATTAGAAAGGCCGAAGAATGTGAGCTTGCCCGAGGCAGACCCTTGGTGACCGCTGTGTAAGCCATTCACTTGTCTGGTTGACTGGGCATGAGGGTCATCTTACCGAATGCCATTTCCCACTGATTGACCCATGTTGCCGCCGTCAAGGTCTCGTAAATCACCAACCGGGCCAGTTGGTCCCCGGTCGACAGGTCCCAAAATATTGCGACGTCCGATTCATCGCAGCTGAATATAGTGTCGCCAATGGAATACCGGTTATGAGCGTCAGCAACGAGCAGGTAAATCTTGGCTGAATGCCCTTCGAGTGTTTTTTGGATCTCAAGGGAGTCGTGACGACAGCAGATTATAGAGTTACCCTGTGCATATGCGAAAAATGAGGCTGTCGCCGCGCAGGGTTGGAGATTGTTCGGCAACGGGTCCCGTGAGGGGGACTTCACTGTCGTGGCCATTGTTGCAAGAGATGGGGAAAAAAAGAACAAGAGTTTTCTTCACCTTTTTGATAGGGGGGCAGACTAAATAAGGCCATTAATGGCAAGGGTTGGCTGCAGTTTTGCTTTGTTGAATTGTTAGGACTCTGCGACTCAGCCCCGAGTCAGCCTTGGATTCGACAGGGGAAGTTGCACTTTCAAATGAGATGGCGGTGTGATGCCAAGACCAGGGTTTTATAGCCAACGAGTCTGGCAAGGCATTTCGAAGAGCACGCAAGTGCTGACGTAGATACTTGTTCTTTGGGATGGAGAGCTTGTGGTTTGTTATACTCATCCAGGATATTGCGACTAGTTGTCTGTCTCGATAGAGGCCACCTCTTGAGAATTAGGGTGCTCCATTGTTGCTTCATCGACGCAGCATCACAGTTGATTACTATCTGCTTGAACACCTAGCTAAATAACAGCTTTCATAATACGGTATCCAATCCTCGGGAAATGAACAGTGACGTTACCAACCAGGCTGTCATCCCTCTCCACCGCAACCTCGCGGAGTGACAGAGTCACTAAACGTCCAACCACAGGCTCTTTACCATAGTCATCGGGGACTACAGTGACCAGGTCACCTTTTGAGAGCCCAAGGAAATTGTCAGCCTCGACTCCGGGTCCTGGCAACCCTGTGCTCACTCGCGCAGCTTCATGGACTTCCTCCACCGTAGCGAGACTCATTTCGCCATGGCCGATTTGCTTGACCCTGTTCTCCCATTCCTCCATCTTGCGGAATCCACGTAAAATTTCGGTCGCGGATGGGACAAAGGCTCGAACCGTCCAAATCTCGACGTAGGCGTGGAAGTCGGCGAGGCTTGGCTCTTCACCCAGCCAGAAGCGGCGCCCGTCCGAGAGCTGCTCCTCGATCAATCCGGCGTGTGCTCGTAGTTGACTCTTCAAATGCGGTATTTCGGCTTCGATGTTTTCAATATCCATAAATCCTTCAAAGAAATTTTTGCGATCGGCCATCAGAGTCTCAGGAAAGTCCTGTTTGTTAGCTCCGATGGCGAGACCAAAACTCGAGATGTGCAGCGGCCTGTCGGACCATTCCGCCAAGGCCAGACACAAGCCTCGGCTGCCATTTGGGAAAATCGTCGGGCTAGGGTACCGCTCTTCCAGTTCATCCGCAATCAATATGGAATCGCAATAGATATGCCCTCCGATTTGCATGACAGGTGTTTTGCGGTATCCTCCAGTGAGAACAGTCAGGTTCGGCTTGGGCATGACCAGTTCGGCATCGACGGATTTCCATTGTAGTGATTTCAGCCCAAGAATGAGCCGAACCTTTTCACCAAATGGCGATGTCGCGAAGTTGTGCAGGAAAATGGTCGACATGGCGAATGATAGTGAAGGACGTGTTTCATGGCCACGTCTGGTCCTCCGTGGCACACTCAAGCTCTATTATATAGTTCGGAGCCTGCCTAGTCATGCCATCATGACTTTTATGTCCGATATCTCCATGGCGACAAACCAATCAATGGATGTGCACTTTCGCGTTCCCACCGTCTCCTCACCACTGGGAAGACAAATTCGAGATGTTTCAGAGGAAGCAAGTACTGGCCAGCAAGCTGAGTTGAGCGAGCCACTATACACACGCGGCTGGGTACGACAAGAGCGGCTACTTTCCCCGAGGGTTCTGTCTTTTGGCTCAGTGGAGGTAAAATGGGACTGTAACACGTCTATATTTACGGAAACTGGTCATCCGCCTCCAGTAGACGCACAGCTAGACTACCGGACAGATTTCTATCGGATAACTGCCTATAATTCCCATTCTCTGCCGTCTGGGGCAAAGAAACACGAGGTATCCGCTATATATGAATGGTGGCATGAGTCGCTCGTCCCGGCGTACACGAAACTGAAACTCACTAAGCAAGACGATAAGCTGCCGGCTTTGTCAACCATCGCTGAGGAACTCAGGTTGAGGACGGGAGATGTCTATCTTGCTGGCCTATGGAAACGCGATTTGCACCGTGGTCTTCTGTGGATGTGCAGGTCCAACACAGGAGAAGGAGAGCCAGGCTGGCTACCGGATAAGCGTCGCGCCCCGTCGTGGTCTTGGGCGTCGATAGAGTCATCGTCCATTGCTTTCGAACCAGCCACTCGATCACGACGTTTCGGCGCTAGGATACTAGACGCGCGGTTTGAAGGGCCATGCGTGAATGACCCCGGAAGGACCCCAACTGGGTACATAAGAGCAGAAGGTCTTTGCTTTGAAACAATCCTTGAGGCTAGCCTCCCTTTAGAGGCCAACCAAGAGCAGAATATCCGGTTCTCACTATCAGGGCTACCGATGTACTCACTGGCCACATTGTTCTTGCCTGACGTGCGTCTAGAGGTGGCATCTTTCCAAACGAGTAACGGGGAAATTTCTACGACCCTGCAGAGGTCCAATGCCAATGCATACCACCGTCAGCCTCCAACCTCTGGGACGGTCTGGTGCTTTTTGGTAGCATTGGCTGCAGGAGGGTTGGATTCATGATCTTGGGAAGGACGAGCCAGCAACAAGATAGTTTTGAAAGACTCGGAGTGGTAAGGATTCACCCTTGTGCATTCATTCATGGCTGGCGTGAACATGGATCACGACGAGAAGTAGTCATAGTTTGGTCTCATACCATTTGCCACAGGTTGGAACTCGTTAAAGGACATGAAGATCTAAAAATGCTGCGCCTTAGAGGTTCAAATCCTGTACGAACACTACTCCTGCACCGAGCATAGTGCTTCGCAGGTTTGGCGTGACATTTTTGATAGATGGAAGTCAAGTACTCCGTAAGGGCCAAGTCCAGTCGCGAATATTCACTGACGAATAATAGCCCAGAAAATACGCCGGTGGTGCATTATTTTTATCCGCCGGCCGAGCACCCATCAGCCCCTCGTCGATCAAGCCTACCTCGGTCATCCAGGCACCGCGTGACACATTCTACCGACCTCTTGGTGGAAGTTGTCCGCCTAACCTTATCTCCTTTTGCAACACACACGTGCGATTGGGATGGTCAAGAGACAGAGCGGGGCGTCACTGTTCACGACAAGGAACGATAACAACCCATGATTCCATGCAATCTAACACCCCGGATGGGCTTAGCTGCTACAGTAGCTCATTCAAGCCGGCGTTGATCGCCTGCCAACCAAAATAGACCGGCGGCGTTGCTGAGGTATGGCATTTACTGCTACTTAAGTATTTGTGCGCTTCATGATTCTTTGCAATACATTGGCAAATTAACAATCACTCGTTGTCTACTACGGAAAGCACACGGCACCAACTCACGCAAATGGCGACACAATGTAAGGCGTAGAATACCACTTTTTAGTCTCATCTCTAATGGCATTATCATAGCCTTCGCCCAGCAGGTCAGGGACCACATTAGCCTTCCCGCTGGCTTGCCTTCAGAGAACCCAACCTCGTCCGCTTGGCAATATCCTCCCGCCGACGTTGCAAAGGCGCAATCATCCACTCTTCCTCCAGTCACTGATGTTGCTATCATCGGGTCGGGTATCACTGGCACGAGTGTCGCCCATACGATGTTGAGCCACCCCTCGGCTGCCAGGCTACGCATCACCATCTTGGAAGCTCGCAATGCTTGCAGCGGCGCCACGGGCCGCAATGGCGGCCACCTTGTTTCCGATGTCTGTGGGCGTTTTGAGGATCTCGTTGATGCCTTGGGGGCCGAGGAAGCTACAAGGATTTTGCGCTTTAGCGAGGCTAATATTGCGGAGCTTAAGACACTGGTGAGCCAGCTTGAACAAGCGGAGCGTGAAGCGATACAGCTCCGAGAAGTCAATGCCACGGCAGTTGTGACGGATGAGAAATCCCTCGAGCAGTCCAAACGTTCGCTTGAGTTACTACAGGCTACAATACCTGATACCATCCTCAAATACAGCATGACAGAAGATCAGGGCATCATCAAGGTGAGCTACATCATGAGAGTATACTCGTGCCAGAGGGGAAGCTAACTCGCGTTCCTACTTACTTGACAGAACGAATACATGTATCGTGATGGCCTTGCCGCCTTTAACCAGGGAGGCGCATGTGCCCTGTGGCCTTATCGACTTATTACCATCCTTCAGAAGCACCTACTCGACTTGCACAAGGGTAGATTCTCCCTCGAGACGAATACGGCCGTCACTTCAGTCTCCCATCAACACGCGTCTCTGGACGAGCCTGTATACCTACTGCAGACGGCCCGAGGCCCCATCAAGGCCAAGACAGTTATACACTGTACGAATGGTTACGCATCTCATCTGCTACCGAGTCTGGTTGGTAGGATTTACCCATTGAGAGGTACAATGTCAGTGCAAGATCCTGGGGCTGCTTTCCCTCAAGTCGGCGACCGATACTCGTGGACCAAGGAACACAAAGGCTTCTATGACCCCGAGACAAGACGCGTCACGGCGGGACTCTACTATGCTCAGCAAAACGCCTTAACGGGGGACATCTATGTCGGGGGCGAGAGTCAAGAAGTCGAAAACCTATTGAATAGTGATGATTCCAAGGTTGCGACATCTGCCGAGGATAACATCTCATCTATTATCCCAAAGATGTTTTCAGGCGCTGATGACGCTCGCGTCAAGACAGTCTGGTCTGGAATCATGGGTTTCACAACGGACTGGTTGCCAATGGTTGGGAATCTTGGGCAAGCTGGTACGGGGCGGGCCTCTAACGAGTGGATAGCAGCTGGGTTCAATGGCCATGGTATGGATAAGTGTTGGCTGACCGGTCAGGCTGTGGCTAGAATGGCTCTGGGTGAGGAGGTGCCTTCATGGTTCCCCAAATCTTACCTTGTCACTGAGGAGAGGCTGAAGTCTTGCACTTTGGACGCTTCGGTGGTCTTGTTCCAAGACACCTTTACCCACGCCTCTGCCAAGATATGAAAGAATTTGGCTGTTCCAGCTAGAGGAAGTTGTATACTTGCTGTTAGACGTAGTACGCGAAAAACAATCCGTTGCCTGTATCTGTGCTTAAGCTCTATGGTGGATAATTACTTCAATCATCAATACAACTAACACAACCTTGTAGCGCTACGGATGTGGCAAGTGACGTGAAACTGGCGAATGTCACGTCGAGGCTGGGCATTCAAGCTCAGTAGAAATCAGAACAACACAGCCGGATTATTTGGCTTAGGCCAGTAGCGACAACTCTACTCACTTGGCGCCAGATCGCAGTCAAATGTGTTCCAACAGTACAGCATTAATGTACAATGCTACGATAGGCAACTTGGTAAGAGTGGAATCATGATGAGTTTTCCGCCTTGTCAACCAATAAATTGATATGGGACTACCTTCTCAAGCCGAAGGGGCCTCCCATAGCATACACTGTTCTTCATATACACCCCCATGAAACTCCTGAGCATTCCTAGGAGCCGGTGCACAAATCTTGCACATTTTATTCCAGCCTTTCTTCTCATAAAACGACACGGCATTCATTGTGCTCTCAAGCCAGATGGGTAGCCTCTTGGATACGGCGATCTCCATTAAACGGCTGAGAAGTCTACTGGCAGCCCCATGGCCTTGGTAATGGGGATCCGTGGAAACATAGACCAGATCTAGAGGTTCAACGGTTAAACACTTTCTGTACCAAACCCGGGCATATTCTTACGGATGTACGGCCGATCACCCATGGTTTTAATCCGGGCGTCCTCCGCAATAGCGAGATAACTTGATTGCCAGCTAAGCACCTCGCTGTTTAAAGAAACACTTTCTCTGGCGGAAGGGACGTTCTTTGGCTGGATGTTTGGTTCATCTGTCTCTTCATGTGCGGTGTCATGGTTAATCACGTCCCAATGAACGAAGCTCAGAATCTGCCCATTGTCGTTTCTGGCAACCAATGTGGTGTTGGGCTTTTTTCGTAAAGTAGGTTCCATGGAGCTGGCAAAGTAGGCTTGCAATTCTTGTCGACGCTCCGGTGTGGGAAATTGAACAACGACAACAGGGTTCTCAGCCATCGATGAGACGTAAACCTCACCGAGACGCCGGGCTTCAGATGACTCTGGAGAGTTGATAATTATCATGATGGAGATTGCTGGGACACGGCAACACATGTGGGCAGTTTTGGTGGCTTGGTCTTATGCTGTGCTACTTCGTCGTTATTGGGGATACCCTCTGCACCACGAGAACTAGCCATAATTGGACATTCCAACAGCCGGGCCATTTCACGATATCTACACCAGACTACCGGTTCGCTCCACACGGCGATTGCAAAGTATTTGCTGCTTTCGGAAAAGTGCCCTGCTACCCCGCAAGATCGGCTGCAGCACGGCAAGAGTCCGCGGAAGATGAGATGTGACGGTTAGTCTGGGGTAGCGTTGTCAAGCCGGCCGGCCTATTCTTTGACTTGCCATTGGCCGAAGTGAGCTGCCAGTTGATAACTGATCTATTAAACTGCCGGTCTTGGAGGTCACACCTCGTACTCCCCTGATGTGTTATCTACGTAGTACATGGGCAACCGATTGCTCCAGGCCCTCGAAATATTAAGAGCAGATGAGTGGCGGTTCTAGTTCTTCTAGATCAACCGCTTCTCCCAGAACGATAGATGATGGACGAAACCACTTCGTCAGGCAATACTTAATTGTGCATCACCATGGCGCCCTCAAGCCAACCTGACCAGAGCCCTGAGTTTTGGGCTCCGGGAACGGTAATTATAGCAGATCGTGAGCACCCCATTCCCATCCCACTCTAGTTGGATTCCTTAAATCCCGTCATCGCTCTCTCAGGACCATCAGCTAACTATTTACAAGGCGACCAACTCGTCAACGGCGCGATCCTGCATCCAACTCCGACCGGCGACCCGGACGACCCCTTGAACTGGAGTGCACTGCGGAAAGCCGTCAACTTCGCGCTCGTGTCTATATACGTCCTGTTCACCTTTGTTCAGCTGGACATTGGGTTTACAGCGTGGGAGCAATTCCAGGCAGAACTGGGTTTTTCGATTGATCAACTCAATGGATCCGCAGCTGTCAACTACGCTGGTTTAGCCGTGGGCTGCATCGTCTTCATTCCCTTCGCCTACAAGTATGGCCGCCGTCCGGTCTACCTGTTCAGCGCACTGTTGCAGTTCCTCAGCTGCATCTGGTTTGCTACAACCCAGAACAGGGGAGATTTATATGGAAGCAACCTGATTTCTGGGCTTGGGGGCGCCATAAGTGAGACCATCGCGCAGATGACCATCGCTGATCTCTTCTTCGTTCATGACCACGCATCCATGAACGGATGGTACCTCTTCTCCACCTTCACCGGCGCCTACCTTGGGCCAGTGGCCTCGGGATATATCGTCGAGAGCCAAGGCTGGAGATGGATGTGGTGGTGGTGTGTCATTCTCTTCGGGATCAACCTTGTATTGATCCTCCTGTTTTTTGAGGAAACCAAGTTTACTCGTGTTCTAACAGGCTCACGGGAGGATGACGCGGATCAAGATGAGAGAAACAAGTCGACAGAGACCTCTCGAGATAAGCAGGCCCAACTGCAGCGGGTTGTCTCTGCTGTTCAGCTTGGCTCTCGACCTTACAAAAAGTCATACCGCGAGCGCCTTGCATGGGTCACGAAAACCGATGGCTCCATGCTACACGACTTCTACCAGCCCGTGGTGGTCTTGTTCACCTTCCCTGCGGTTGCTTACACAGCTGCCACATTTGGTACCTTATTGGCATGGTTTGCCATCTTAATCTCTACGCAGTCAACATACCTGTTTCTTCCACCGTACAATTTCACTGCGGTAGGCGTGGGGTTGATGAACCTCGCCCCCTTTGTCGGATCGATCCCCGGGGTCTTTTTTGGCGGATACCTAAACGACAAGTCCATCGTGTGGCTGTCCAAGAGAAACAATGGCATCTATGAACCCGAGATGCGTCTCTGGCTTGCTCTTCCGATGGCCATCATTACTCCGGCCGGTATTCTTATATTCGGCCTGGGGCTGAATAGTGTAAGTCTCAGCTCACCGTGCACATACTCCCTGGCTCATGTTATTACCTAGGGAGCTTCATGGCCTGTGCTTGCCGTCGGCCTCGGCGCTTTCGCATTTGGCCTTACAGTTGCCGGCGACATTGCGCTCTCCTACACAATGGACTGCTACCACGACGTAGGTATTGAGCCCTTCAGAACCCAGAGAGAGGATCTAACACGGGCGATAGATTGTTGGCACTGCATTGGTTGGTGTCGTCTTTGTTCGAAACGTCCTCGCCGTGGTGGTTCTCTTCGCTCTCACCCCCTGGACCAAAGCCATGGGCCTCCGAGGGTTGCACATCTTCATCTCTGCCGTCTGTTTTGTGGTGCTCCTCATCCCCGCGATGTTGCTTGTTTGGGGTAAAAAGGGAAGAGTAGCGACCAGGAACGCTTATATGAAGATGTCAGAGCAGCAGCCGACGCGACGCGACTTTACTTAGCCTACCTGTTCTTTCTTCTTCCTTTGCTTCTGGGGCCCTTTAGGCAGCCTGGCCTACGGTGATACTACCTCTAGCCGTAATACCTTTGGCAGTTCTGTAGGGACCGTCTCCGGCGATTCCAAGAGCAACTACTAGTAAATGATACAAGTTTTGCCAAGATTACTTTCACTTCCATCGTTGCCACGACCATTGAAAGCCACGCATGAATCCATGTAGAGCTACGTGATGTGAGGAAATTATCCATCACCTTCTAGCAAGGAAAACATGGAGTCACGCGCTAACAAGAGCAGCAGACCTCATAGTTTGATTTACAAAGAGACGAAAACGACCAATGCTTTTTCGTTGATAGAGTTGCAGTCCTATCTCACTTTTTCGACCCTGATTGTGTCGCCGAACTGTCGCATCACATATCTGTTTACTCAAGCTTCACATGACACAAGTTTTGCACCACTTCAAGTAGCAAAACATTGAGACCCCTATCAAACAAGTCTCAAGAATATTTCTTAGCTTGCTAGTCTTGTGGAAAAACCTTGCAGTTTGGGCTTATATTGCATTGTTTGCTCTCCATGTAAACACTCTCTGACCGGTCCTATCACCATCAATGATCCCAACCTGGCTTCCCAGAGTATCTAGTCCGTCAAAAGTTGAGTTGACTAACCCCATACCTCTTACTCATCCCACAAATCCATCCAAGATGGCCGAGGAGTTCATCTCAAAACGATGCAACTCACACTTGACGTGATGGCACCGCAGAACGCAGGCATCTCGGACAAATACCCTGGCATTGGACCTGCCCTTCGATTGTTTCCAAGTCCCGGAAATAAGTGGCTTTTTCTGTTTGGTTTGCATATTCTTTGAGCGGAGCTTCACCGACAAATTGCGCGGAGCGGAGAGTTGTTGTCGCTTCAGCGGGGCCGCGGTGCGCGGCGACTTTACAGATTGATAAACACCGCCCTGAGCAAACTGCCCCTTTGTAGGTTATATAAGAAACGTGGACACTCTGGATGAATCTCTCTCTTCTTGTGTATCTTATCAGTGGTTTCTTTAATACGTTGGCTACTTTCTTTATTCATCTTGTATCTTTCACTAGACCATGGGTGCATCGTGCTGTTCAAACCCCAATGGGGATAAGCTACCCCATGCCTCGCCTCCCGAAGAGCACAATGACAGTCACGAGCACTCGGGATGCTGCGGTGAGGATCATGGCCACCAATCTGATCACGAAAACCATGACGGCCAAGCTCACGATGGATGTTGTGGCGATGATCACGACCATAACTCTCACAACGATGATCATGGCCGCGCCGGATGTTGTGACGACTCTGACTGCGGTAGCGTCATGTCCACGGCTTCTACCTGCTGCGGCTCCGAAGAGCGCTGTGACGGTAAGCCGTGCTACCTACAACTCAACCGTGTCACCTCCAACACATCCCTACAGAAAACTGCATCCAGAACGCCGCAGCACTAGAGTGCGCAAAGGCCTGCGAAGATGACCCAAGCCACGACAGTAAGTCCATGTCCTTCTTTCTGTGACATCTCGGGTTGTGATCTAACTCTATCCCAGAGTCCTCGGATCATCCTCACGAACACGATACGACCGGCCACAGAGCCGGAGCTGCCTGCAACACCCACCTCCAAGCCGCCTTCAACCAGTACAGCAGCTACCTCGAACAACTCCGCTGCATCTGCCGCAGCGTAATCGACCGCGACGCTGATACCTGCTGCAAGGGCCGCAAGTCCACCCCGAAGAAGAAACATGCCGGTCGCAAGCACAAGCCACGTTCCGCAATCCCAACCTTCAAGCCGTCCGGTAGCGGTGTCAGGACGGGTGATGGCCTGGAAAAGGCGGATGGTGCCGAGACTGTCAGCTTCTTGGTTAGTGGTATGGATTGCACTACTTGTGCGGACAAGTTGATGCGTGTGTTTGGGTCTATGACTGGTGTCTCTCAAGCTCGCGTCAACTTTGTCATGGGCAATGGAGAGTTCAACGTGGATACTTCCATCACGGATGCGAATGAGGTTATTCGCTTTGCCACGACGGCTAGTGGCTTCACCCTGAGCAAGGTGGTTGGCGGCAACTATTTCCTCGATGTCCTGGTCTCGTCGGCAGAGAGGAAGAGATTGCTTGATGAACCACCTCGAGGCGTGACTGACGTCCAAGTTCTCGACAAGTCAACGGTCCGTCTATCCTATGAGCCAACCGTGATCGGTGCTCGCGATCTCTTCGCCTCTCTCGAGGGCAAATGCCAAGGTCTTGCCCAACCTCGCGGCGATCCTCAGCTTGAGAACAGTCGTCGCCGACTCTGGGACCAGCTCACAAAAACTGCCCTGGCAGCTGTGCTCACCATCCCTGTTGCAGTCGTCTCCTGGGACCACGATCTTGTTGACGGCAAGACCAAGGGAATAATCGGTCTCGTGCTTGGAACCCTCGTCCAGATCATCGCCATCCCTGAGTTCTACCGTCCGGCCATCAGCGCTCTTTGGTACAGCCGCGCTGTCGAGATGGACATGCTTGTCGTCATGAGCATCACCGCGGCTTACATTTACTCGGTCATTGCCTTTAGCTTCAAGATGGCTGGCAAACCCTTGGACGAAGACGAGTTCTTTGAGACGAGCACCATGTTGGTTACCTTGATCCTGGTCGGACGCCTCATTGCTGCTTTTGCAAGAGTCCAAGCCGTGGCTGCCGTCTCGTTGCGGTCCAAGCAGAACAACACCGCTGTCCTTGTCGCTAAGGATGGTGATCGCGAAATTGACGCTCGCCTGCTTCAGTATGGTGACCAGTTCAAGGTTCTTCCCCATTCACGTGTACCTACTGATGGATTCGTCATTTCTGGGCAAACCGAAGTAGACGAGTCCATGCTCACAGGAGAGTCCCTGCCTGTCCTCAAGAAAAAGGGAGACGACTTGATCGCCGGTACCGTCAATGGCGATGGCACTGTCGTTGTTCAACTCACCCGCCTCCCTGGAAAAAACACTGTCACCGATATCGCGCAGCTTGTCGAAGAGGCTGCAAACTCCAAGCCCAAGCTCCAAGATCTCGCCAACAAGGTTGCCAGCTGGTTCGTCCCAACCATGGCCGTTGTCGCTGCCATCACCCTCGTCATTTGGGTCGCTGTCGGCATCAAGGTCCGCGGCTACAGTGGAGGAAAGACGATCGGAAACGCCATCACCTATGCCGTCGCCACTCTCACTGTCGCATGCCCTTGCGCCCTCGGTCTCGCAGTCCCCATGGTCCTGGTTGTCGCGGGCGGTATTGCGGCCAGAGGTGGTGTCATCATCAAGTCTGCCGAGACAACGGAGCGTGCCCGAAAGACTACCGACGTTGTCTTTGACAAGACCGGCACCATCACCGAGGGCGAACTCGGCGTTGTTGAGCAGGTGATTCTTAGAACAGAGCAAGATGAGATCATTTCTCTAGCAAACGCCCTCGTCGCAGGAGGCAAGCATCCTGTTTCAGCTGCAGTCGAGAAGCATTTGAGTGAGCAGAGTGTCAAGGCCATGCCTGACGTCTCCAATATTCGGATTGTTCCGGGCGCAGGTATCAAGGCCGACTACAAAGGATCCAGACTCCAAGCCGGAAATTCTCGTTGGACTGGTGCTGACAAGGTGCCAGAGGTGGTGCGCCTTCAACAGGCTGGCCTCACTACCCTAGTGATCACTCGAGACTCCATCCCTCTCATCATCTTTGGCCTGAAGGTCCAAATCCGCCCTGAAGCCATCCGCGTCATCGCCAATCTCCAAGCCCGCAACATTGCCGTTCACCTCGTATCCGGAGATCAGACCATGGCCGTCAAGTCAGTCGCAGCCACAGTCGGTATCCCCCCGGAAAATGCTGTCGGTGAACGCACACCACCAGAGAAACGTGATTACGTCGCCGCTCTCATGCAAGACAAGTCCAAGTACGTCGTCTTCTGTGGTGATGGAACGAACGATGCCGTAGCTGTTGCTCAAGCCAACGTGGGCGTTCAAATGGGCGGCGGATTGACCAGCAGCGATGTCACTCAGGGCGCTGCAGATGTGGTTCTCATGAATGGCCTTGAAGGTATTCCTTTCCTTCTCAACGTCAGTCAGGCGTCGTTCAACAGGATGGCATTCAACTTTGTCTGGTCTGGAGTCTACAACGTTCTCGCCGTCACAATGGCCAGCGGCGCCTGGGTCAAGTTCCGTATCGCACCCGCCTACGCTGGCCTGGGTGAGATGGTCAGTGTGATACCTGTTATCCTGGCTGCTGTGTCGATGTTTCTTTTGAACCTCAAGACCAAAGTCAAGGACAATTGATCAGGACAAAGAACGAGGAGGGAGGGGACAAGCCGTGACGATACTTCAGATGGGTGGTGGTAGATACAGACTTCAGTGCAATCAACGTTTAGACACACATGTTCCCCCCAGCAGGCTTAGTATTGTTGAGGTATCTCGAGTTCTTCGGCGCGGGAAATGGCCAAGGCGTAGGTCACGGCATGTACACGAATGACAGCTTGTGGACAAGTCAAAAAAACTCATCCCCTCAATCAAGGTACCATCAATATTTCACGCTATCATGACCTATGCTTCAGGAGCCAAACGCCGTATCCTCGCTGTTGCTATGCTGATATGATCTTTTGCGTTTCCATCATGACCGCCCGCACCTGGTCAACTGTGCGGAAGCACGAAAAGACCTCGGTAATGTCCACATCTCTCGGACACACCTCTGCCGGATGTTTTTCGTCTGGCACAAACTCTACGTTTGTACAATCCTTCCCTGGCTCGCAGCCTTCGTGGCCTTGGTTGTGTAACCGAGTCTGTCTTTCTGCAAACGCGTCGCTCAGCTTCAACAGACGCCCCAGCTCTTGTCTCAAGCTTGCTCGTATGAAATCACGATAGCTTTGGCCATCAAGAGCCAGTTCCACCGTGGCGGCCTCATCGGGTGGCTGACCGAGCAGGACTTTGATGGGTTTGCCGCTACTCGTTGACTCGGCGGCGATGCGTTTCTGGTGGAGGAAAAAGTCGCCGTATGAAGAGCTGATGCTTGACATTAATGAGCCGAGAAGGTAGACATTTCTAGACGTCCCGGGGTTCGTGTCCCACGATCCGAAACAAGTGTTGCACTCCAGGATGGACTTTGCCGACTGTATTGATTGTTGTAGAACCTTTAGAACCTGGAATGTCTCGAGGGAATCTTCTACTGAGGAGAAATGCTGGTTCACCAACTCGACGCAGCTGCATTTCTTTGTTGAGAGGCTGGGAGTTGTGTCGCGCTCCGGGGTTTTCTGCCCGCACTTTCCTGGACCATGATGAAGCAAGCAAGGGCTTTGATGATCTTGCGGTGAGGCGGGAGGATCATCTTCGTCTATCGGTCGGGACTGAAAGAAATCGTGTCCAGGTGAGCTGTTTCGACCAGCACCAAAGTCCATGTTGAAAGGCGGCAGCTGAGCGGTGAAGTCTCCAAAAATGTCACCCATTGGCTGGTCAAAGGTGCTCATGTTGATGAGATCGTTGGGCATCGAAGTCGTAGGAGAGTTGACATTGTGACGAGGCTGCCGCACACGAGGCCTACCCATTGTCCGAACAGGCGAATACTCGCATTCCAATCCAAAGTGCGAACATCTCTCACACAGCGGAATGTGTCGCGAACACCTCACTTTGCGCTTCCCTTTTGGGAGCCCTGTTAGTCTGCGAGCTTGGGGGAAAATTCGTGGGGTGACATGAACTCACTACAGGGGTCACAGGCACGATGGCGGGACTTGTCGGTATTTGTGCGGGGGTCCATGTCACACAGCTGAGAAGGCCGCTACAAGGCGGGTTCTAAGGTTGGCCATCAAGGTAGAAAGGCTGATAATGTCAGGATATCCCATGCGTCCAACGACGTCAGGTCGGTAGGCTGGTTCCAGTCGTGTACCGGACCGCGGAGCGGAGACTTTTGAAAAAAGTCCCCGCGGTGTGGAGACTTCATTTCCGGCCGCCTCCGAGTCACGTGAGATTCCGTGATCAAACACAACGTGAACAAACGAGCTCGTGATGGTGACGTCGGAGAGATATAGCTGGATACAGAGGCTTTCTGCGTTATGGATGCTTGTTCAACCGTGCAATACGTTATTTGCTACCCCAGCCAAGGTCCAGTCCCTTAGGACGCGTCAATGATGACAAAACCACCAAGTGGCACCATCGTGCAACCCTAGACCACTTGGACATGTCCGCTTGAGAAGTCCATGATGGGTTTCGGGGGGCTCAAAACCTGTGTGATGGTGTTCCTAAAATTTCAAGCCATATTTATAACCCCCTTTTCTCCCAACTTCATGCCCTAGCGAGGAATTGTAGCGGTTTCTGCAACGTAGCGTCTGCTTTTCTCGTAGTCATGCCTGCTCAGTAAGAGTGATCAACAACCGCCATTCAGCACAACCCGCCCATTGGGAGTAGCATCCAACTTACGAATATTAATTTGATAATAAGATATACTACAACCCTCAGCCGAAAGCCGCGACTGTAATCGCGGAGAAGTGTGCAGACCTTTATTCCTTACTAAGGAGCTTTCAGATGAAAAGTCAGCGACACGGCCATTCTTAGTGTTTGCATGGAAAACAAAAAGGGCTTTTTGACAATGGCACAATGGCAAGTTTATAGGAAAAAATGATCAAGAGTACGATTTTTGACATGCCTCCGAGCAGCTTCCTTATGAGGGTACGTCTATCGTGCATAAAAGGCTTTGTGGGCTACCAGCCGAGAATCTGAACGATTAGTTCGCTCGACAAGCGCATGCTCGAAGGCGTACTTAACAACTTCATACGAGATATCTGTGACTACCAACTCTTCAATAATCATTGTGGATTTCCCCTCAGTCTTGTCGAGAATACGCCAGATGCGCCAAGCTTCCAGCGTCGTGATACAGCGGTTGCCAACAAAATGGTTGTCCAGCCGTGAAAAACTGAGCAAAAATGCGCAAACCTTGAAAACGATAGCTTGGTTCTTAGGACATGGGACACCCTCCAGGATCCAGCGCCTCTCGGCTCGTAACGAAAACTAGTTTGTAGACGACGCGACGTTTCCCACGGCACGATATGGACTATCACTACCATCTTGGCCACTAGACCCGCCATAACCTTGACTGATAATTAGATATCTTGATAGCTCCCATACTGAATTGGCAGCCGCCGTCTTGTTAATCGCGCATATGCTTCTGCAGGGGCAATCTAAGGCTTCATGCCCTCTTTGAGACATGTTTTACCAGAGAAGTTCATGTACCCTGCCCGACGTTGAAGTTGCACACCACCTGCTGCCTCAAAGTTAAACTCCACCCAGGGCGTCTGCCTTTGACTTGCACACCCGGACCCTTTTGGTAGCATCGTGACATGGGTAGAAAGTTACCACACAGCCGGAACCCGATCAGAGTTTGAAACCTAATCTGACGGGTCTTGACAGAGTTTAATAGCTAGCCTATCAGATAACGCGTGTGAAGGTATTCCAAATCATTAACATTGTCGGGATTTCAGAGTTCGAGTCAAAAGATATCAAATAACCATAAATCATTCATCAATTCTCATTCCGGCATCTCAAAGCGTCATTACCCCCCAAAACTCCAGTCCCTTATGCTTCATGTTCTAACAAGTACAGGACATTTACACTTCCAAAAACAATGCTTAGCTATCCCAGATTGCGCCGTAGGCAGGAATGCCTCTTGTCTCCAATCCGTACACTACCTTCTTCGTGATCTTTTCGTTTGCGATGATGATGACGGCCTCGGCTTGGAAGCTCTTGGCTAGGTTGTAGCCCATTTTGACCAGATCCGGACGGCCGGATTTCTTGGTGTCGTGGATGACTGCGTTCGGAATTCGGTCGCTGATTGTTTGGCAGAGGGCTTTGCCGAATGTCTCTTCTGGTTGCTTGGTGGACCAGATGAGCTGTGTCGCGCAGCTTGGGTTCTGAATGTGTCCAAGCACGGGTCCAATGCCTGAACCAGTTGCGATGAGAACGACTCGGTTGAAGAGGGTCGCGATACGCATGACACCACAGGTCGGCACGCCCCGGGTCCAAACGTGGGAGGGACTGTTTTGAATGGTGGACTTGGTCCAGTCACCAGCGTTGGAAACGATGAGCGAGTAACCTTTCGGTCTGCCGTTGACGGCTTCGGGAGCGGGAATAGTGGCGAACGAATGCCACTCCATCAGAGGCTTGTACGAAAGCCGAGTGAATGATCCGTTGACGGGAACCGTGTAGTCAAAGTGCAGTCTGATGGCGTGGTTGGAAAGAACCTCGGCTTGAACGGGAACTTTACGGAGGAACAGCCAAGAAGAGGCGACACTCGCGGTAGCTACAGCTAGGAGCCAGAAAGACGGCGATCGGACACAAGCTTGCCCCAGAGAAGTGCCAGCCGGGGCGCTATCTCGGGTCGTGAGAACAGTTTGAGCCCAGAAAAGGGCAAGCATGGTCCAACCAGCAAATCGATGCGTCTTCTCAAACAGATCGTGGTGGCGCTTTCGCATCGAGGGCCAAGCAAGCCCAATCATGGCAACGAAAAGCGCCGAGAGGATCCACGAGATGGTCTTGGACTCAATCGACTGCGTGCCCCAGTTGGCACAGCTCCCGTACATACAGGCAATATCGGCAATGTTGGACGCCAACAGCCACGCTCCGGCACTGACAGCCGCGCCAGAGTGGACACCTCCAAGATGATAGATCTTGGCGCAGCGAGACCTGATCCAGAGGGGCCAAGATTTGGGCACGCTGCAGGTGATCGTGTAGAGAGCGTTGATGACGAATTCTTGGCGGACGAGAACAGCAGTGGCCAGGTTGATCGCCGTGATGTTGCCCAGCCACTCTCGGCTGATTCCGGTGAGGATCAGGGCGATGGCTGCCGAGATGTTGAACAGACCGACTAGGGAGAAGAGGCGGCGGTAGATGATGAGTGCTCTATATCGAAGGCCGCGTGTGTACCTGCCATAGTTCTTTTCAGGGAGAGCTTTCTCGAGATCAACCTGATGCTCATCCACCAGAGTGGCATCGGATGAGTCGGAGAATGAACTGAACTGCGTGGCACTCGACGTTGAAGAGTCGGACCGAGAATGACCCAGATGAACAGGCTGAGGAGCGCGAACAAGACCAAAGGGGATCTTTTCGTCTGTTGGCATGTGCTTGACCGGAGACGATGCCGTCAACCTCAGCGCCGTTTTGTCGATCTTTCCATTCTGCGTCATGGGCAGCGTCTCAAAGAAGTGATACTTGGTGGGCATGGCGTAGTAAGGTTGGCGACTCTTCAAGTGGCTCTGAACTTCTGGAAGAGGGCAGCCGAGGGGTGTGACGAAGGCGTGTATCTCGCCGTCAACGAGGAGGGCGGCTGCAGACTCCACTGCAGGGCACGAATTGAGGCTTGCAACGACGCCATCAAGCTCAACGCGGAAACCCTGTTGGTGGTTAGTATTGGAGTTTGGTTGGTTGGTTTTAGATACACACCTTGACTTTTACTTGGTCGTCGACGCGGCCGAGGATGTGGAGGGTTCCGTCGGGGTTCCACTGGCAGAGGTCTCCAGTGTTGTACATGTTGGAACTAGCAAGGTGTGTTAATAGATGCACCAAGAAGCGAACTTGCGAAGACTTACCCGTCTTGAGCGAATGGGTCCAGTCCGAACCTCTCAACCGTCTTCTCTGGCAAATCGACGTAGCCACGAGCAACACCTGCACCTCCAGCCCACACAACACCAACCTCACCGACGGCAACAGGAGAAAGGAATTCATTGAGGATGTAGACGTTGTTTCCCGGTGTTGGCCTTCCGATTGAGAGAGGCTGGCCTGCTTGGTGAGGTTGCATGGTGTTGACAATTGTTGTCTCAGTTGGGCCATAGCAGTTGAAATATTTTAGGTGAGACGCCCAGAAGTCGGCAAGCCTAAAGACCAGTTAGACAAAGGATCTCAAAAAAAAGGTACAACATACTTTTGACATGAGGGCTCACCCGCGGTGGCTGCCACCTTGAGGTTTGGATAGTCTGAGGGGTTGTACTTGGCCAAGATACTGGGTGTGCAAATCAGGACCTCAATCTACAGATGGATTAGTGATTACTGAGTAATACCACATGATAGAACACTGACCTGTTTCAAAGCTTTTGACCAGTCAGAGCCACGCATGACAAGCGTGCCTCCGTTTGACAGGCAGCCAAGGGTCTCCCAAGCAGCTTCATTCAAGTTAGTCACACACTGGCACAGGATAGATATTTGAGATACTTACCCATATCAAAGCTGACATTCAGTACTTGACCTACACATACTCCAGAGGAGATGCCCAAGTTTCCAGGCGACTGGCATACGAGGTTTGTTACGTTGCGGTGAGTGACATCTACCCCTTTGGGTGTCCCTGTAGTGCCTATATCTCATCAGCAACTAAGCATTTGCACAAGAGACGCGTCAAACCATACCTGATGTGTAAATCACGTAACATCCATCATCAGGGTTACTCAAAGGCTTGAAGTCTTCGAGACTTGTGGCGTCTTGCTCGGCATCGTCCAAGTCGTCAATGACAACAACATTGGCAACTCCAGCATCAGAGATACGATGAGCAGTGGATTTCAAAGCCAAAGCAGTGCGACCACCAGTTTGTTTCAGGACAAACTGCAGAGTCTCATCTGCCACGACAGATCCATCGAGAGGAACATACTGAGCTCCGCAGGACAGGATGGAGATGATGCCAACAAGCATACCAACACCACGTTTCACAACAAGCGGCACCCGATCCCCAGGAACAACTCCGAGGCTCTGAAGCCGTCGGGCTAACCTGACACTGCGTTGACCTAGCTCTGCATAGCTGATCTCTGCAGGAGGTTCGACCGACAGGTCTCGGGCCGCGACTGTTGTGGGCTGTGAGGAGGCATAGTGGTAAAAGGCTTCGGTGATGGTTGAAAAGCTAGGGCTGCTCGAGGTACCTCTCGTAAACGAGATGGGTACGACCGAGCCGAGAGAGATTGAGGGCATAGACGGCTCCATGCTAGCTAGGGGTGGGACTTTTGATGAAGGCTCATACAACAAGATGACGATCGACGCCGGGTAATAATCAAAGAAACTCAAATCCCTCGACGTGCAGGACGAGGAAGCAGACGAGGAGGAGATTGGTGTTGATGATTTGAAATTAATCGAGTGCTCATGTCCCTACATCACAAGAAGCCCGTTCCTTAAATAGGCCGGCCTCTCCGCTTCTTGATATGTCCCTTCCCTCCCGCCAGCCTCCCGCCATGAACTTGGCACACACTGTTGGGAAGGCCGTTGGACCAGTCAGCTGCACGCGGTCCGAGTCTCAGCTCCAGCCGCCCCCGGGGATATGCGTCTTTTTTTTTTTTTTTTTACTTGTTGGTATCGAGATTTGTGAAAACTGATGACCAAAAGGGGACCTTTGCTCCGTCTTGATCGGGTAAGTGGTGGTGGAGGGGGAGACGTCTACGCGAGGCTAAAGCGCACGCGGGCCAAATAGCGTCGAGGATACTAGCTAGCCTGGAGGGTATGCCGCATGACAATGCGGATGGCTGTGGAAATCATTCGATGGCTGAACATTGTTCCCGACAAGTACCTGAACATGGAAGCTTCCAAGTAGGTTGAAGTGTGTGTGTGTGTGTATAGTCACCCGCTTTGTGGAACCCCCCTGCAAGACGACACCCACATAGGTCAGACACGGTTCCATGACCGCGGATACAAGGGTTGCCAAGAATTCTCCAGCAGACCGGGAACTGCAGGATCGTGCTCCGGCAGCTGCAGAATCTCACATGAGCCGAGGGACGGGCAGGGGTGTGGTTGTCTCGGTGGGGTTTCGGGAGGTGAGATGCAAGCTGAGGTCTTGTTGGCTGTCATTGGGTTGTCAAATGGGAATTTATGGCTTGGAGTTGGAGCCCATATAAGCAGGATCAACCTTGCAAGCTGCGCGTCTTTTCATCTTTCGACATTGGCATCTATCTGGGCAATTCTGCTGCTGTCCAACCTCGACGGACAAAAAGCATACCGTCAACTCTATCGCCCAAGTTGCAAGGATCTTCTGAGCTATTGTAAATGGTTCGCATCACCGCTCCAACTGACACCGAGCCGACGGATTGACAGGCCCGAAGATCGACACGACGTTGACGCCGAAAAAGAAACGATTTGCATCGACAATTGCCCGACGCGGGTTGTGCAGATTGGGTGATCCACGTACCCCCAACCACCGCTTAATCAAAATGCCTCAATTCAGCGAACCGAGACACACTTTCCCTTCCGAGCACGCTGCTCGTTTTGTTGGCTGAACAATCATTTCAGTGTCTCAGTTGAGCCTGCGCGGCCCATATCCACACTGATCGACGCAGCTAAACCGCGTTATTGGCGTACACGACTATTTGAGCCAACACCGCCCAGGATGGACCCCGACAGAGCAACAACCAAGTCCATTGCGCCAAGTTCTTGTCTGTCTGTGATACATTCGGCAGTTTTTTGTTGTTTACAATGAGTGACGAGCTGGTCATTGCCTCGACTCCGGTTGACGGAGTCAGAGTCCTCGCCTTTAAACGGCCAACCAAGCGCAATGCCCTCTCTCAAGAGCTGATTACCGTGTTTCTGGAACAGCTGCAGGAAGCATCCCGGGACCGTGGCGTGCGAGTCATTGTTATCACTGGCAGCAAAAGTTTCTTTTGCGGTAAAGAGCCCACATCCTGGCAAGCCCACATCCTGGCATACACACACATACACTACCATGCCCGCTCCACACACCAGGGGTACCACCACCCCGGCACTTGCAAGAGCTGACTGACGTGCGAGTAGCTGGAGCCGACATCAGCGAGATCTCGGCCCTCGATGCGGAGGCCGCGCGGGGTCGTCGATATCTCGAGGATCTATGCACGGGCATGAGATCCGTGCGGAAGCCCGTCATTGCGGCAGTTGAGGGAATGGCGGTGAGTGGCAGATACCCTTTTCGAGCCGATCTTTTGTTCAACAAAAGAAAGAGACTAGCCTCGGGTCTAATGTGGAGTACCTACTGACGAGTCCGTGATTGACAGCTCGGCGGAGGGTTCGAGGTCGCTTTGATGGTGAGTCGTGATCTGATCTGAGCCCCCCCATGACAGCTGACAGCTGAACCCTGACGTTGAGGCGTCGTCCCAACCTAAGACATGCAGAGGGACACGAATGACGCTGACAATGCCCACCCATCACAGTGCGACCTCATTTTTGCCGCTCGAGATAGCCGCTTCGGCCTGCCGGAGGTCACGATTGGTCTCATCCCCGGCGCCGGAGGCACCCAACGACTGACCAACGCCGTGGGCAAGTTCAAGGTATGTTGGCACGGCAGTTCTTGGCCAGGGGAGCGGGACGGGAAGCTGACATTCTACTCTAGGCGATGCAGATGATCCTTCTCGGGAGACCCATCTCGGCAGACGAGGCCCGTTCCGCTGGACTAATCGCCAACGTCTACGACAGCGGGAGCGTGTTGCACAACGTGCTCGAGACGGCAAAGAGCCTCGCCGCGCTGAGCCCCACGGCTCTGTCCTTTGCCAAGGAGGCAATATGCAGATGCAAGTACCCGGCACCGCACCCGGTCCCTCCCTGCCTTGTTTGATATTCCGCGCTGACACGTACCTAGCGGATGATCTTGGATGCGATCACGACTTTGAGAGGAGCTTGTATTACACTGCCTTTAGCACGGCTGATAAGGAAGAGGGTGTGAGGGCGTTTCTTGAAAAGAGGGCACCCGAGTGGAACTCCAAGTAGCCTTTTTCGTCTTGATGATTTTCAAAGGATCTTTTGCCTGGTCACACAATGAGTAATGGGCTTTTCGAGTGGGGGTTGACGGGATATCTGTGTCTGAATGTTACGTCAATGTCCAAGGCTAATGGATGCATGCTCGTTCCGTTGGTGTTGATGCAACGCGTCACCAGGGACCGTGGTATCGGAACGGTCCTTGTTGGGAAGGTCTTAACAAACTTTGGCCATTACCTGTATCTGGTCGTAACTAGAAGTTGCACTGACCATTGCTTAAAGAAAAAGCCGCGCAGATATACGGCTGAATGGAAGGTGGTATTGCACGAGGCCATCTGCCCTGATGGCGTAGGTAGCATCATCTCTTGCTGCGTAGCATTATCTTCAACAGCCTTGGATTTGAAGCGGCACGGCACGTCCCGTCGGGGCCGTGTCCCGTGTCCCCGATGCGATAACCAGGAAAGCAAGCGACGTTGCGTTCGGGCAAATAACCTTAATTGTCTATATTTTCTCGGAGTATAATAGACTAGATGCATTACCTCAAATGGATCGTGAACATGGCCTCTGCCTTGGAAATGCAATGTGCTGCTTCACGATTCATGACTTCGAGTCGGCCCCCACAGTCGATATTGTTGGTTGTCCTGGCAAGTGGAGGGAGTCTAGCGTGTTCACTAGAACAGGGTTGATGGAATCGAAAAGGCCGAGACCGGGCCTTCTTGACGCCGTGAATGAAGCGTCCCTTTTGTAATGATTCAGATGGGGCTAATGGTTCCCTCCCTTCTGACCATTTTCCTGGAGCTTCGCGTCACCGATTCACCTGTAAACCTGGCCGACCTGTCTCGAGTATATGGTGACTATGCAGCCGGCTGGCCTTTGAGATAATTCCATATTTCATTAGTGGTCATTACTAGTTGTCTCCCAGCTGGTCCCCCATTTCATAGCATCGTTGGCAATCTTAATTCGTCCCCCTTTGCAGGCGCAATTACAAACCACAGTACTGATTCAAAATGCATACAAACTCTCGTCCTGTCAAATGCCCCAAGCGTGGCCACACAGACTCTAGCTCCATCTTATTGCTCAGAGACTTCTAGCCATTCTCCTCTCTCGGCTTCTCTTGAGCAGCTGCCGACGATTCCTCCTTGGTCAACCCTGAATTCTCATTTTCGGGATACGATACACCATGGAGATGGCTCTCCCTGTTCATCCTGCGACCGCTGTTGTCATTCTGCTGACGTTGATTAGCGCTCTCGTCGACATTGCTGGAGCTCGGCACGAAGGATCTAGGCCGGGGTATATCCTCCCGCTGTGGATGTTGACTGCCGGTCGCGACGCTGCCAATGTCGGATGATTGATGAGCCTGTGATAGCGCAAAGTCGCCCGAGTCAAAGTATTTTCTTTCCTACCATGGAACAGCTGACTTAGTCGAGCCCATTTCCTGTCTTGGGTCAAATAGAATTGTTCAGCAGGTACGTACATCCAACTGATGGTGCAAGAGATTCTTGGCTGGTTTCTTTCCGTACATGGCTAGGAGATGCGACGACCGGGCGTTGGCCACCCGCGAGGCCCAGGGAGGATTAGAGCCATCCAGGTGATGGGGGATGCCATGTTTACCCACCTCCAAGTCTACCTTGTCCTCAAATCCCATCGTGCCGGATAGTGTCAGGCAAAGATACCGGTAAAGTGGGTAAGAACAATGGTGCTGTTCCTCGAGCCCCGGAACACGATTGTTTTAAGAGCAAATGTCGGCTGCATCGTCATCGCTTTGCTTGTTCTCTCGCCACTAGGTGTCGTCATTGTGCGGCTGCCTGTTGATGGCACATTACCGTGTCAATCATCACTAGACCGTGTGAAAAGAGACCGTGTGTCATTATGCTTGGCAAATAAGATACAACTCAATGTAACGGCGATGCACCGGAAATAAATCCGTAGTCTACCATGATCTGCTTATGATCCAAGTGGTTAGGCACTTGGGGTTGAGCACTCGGGTTCGTTCCCTCTTCACTCCTAACTGTCTCGAAATCTCGATGCCAGGCTCAGGAGGATTAACGTTGAGTTTTCTTCTATGCAGACTCCCCCCAGGCTCCATTCATCATCTATGGAATGTATTACACATTTGTTTGTTCCAGAAACCAAAACCTATATCTAGTCTCTACATCAACCTCGGTCAAATCAGCCCATCCACATTCCTGTTGCCGAGACATATCCGCATCAGAATTTCTCCATTTGATACAGGTATGAATTTTGATCAGAAAACGTGTGACTATGGCCCTTAGCGACATTTGGAAGGATTGTTGTGGGCGTGTACTTACCAGATCATGCCAGGCAACTCCGGCATATTCCGATTCACTTTTGCCGTAGTGCTCGAACCCAAGCTTCTGGTAGTAAGGCACGAGGCGGTCGTAGGTGAGAATCGAGATTCTCTCAGCCCTGCCGGCCTTTCTCATCTGGTCGATATACGCCGCCATGAGCGCCTTGCCGAAACCAGACCTCTGGTACTTGGGCGAGACGGCAAGGGCATGCAGTGCAATCGTCGTGCCATCCTTCTTATGGCCAACTTCGTAGTCAGCTTGTGGGTTGGCCTTCCACTCGGACGGGCAGGCCATGTCCTCATCTCGCACAGGCTTGTTTGTCGACATTGTGGAAATGACGTGTCCAATCAGCACATCGTCGTCTGAAGCACCCTCGGTGATGATGGGGATGTCTTGAGGGGCTTGAGCGGGCAACTCGGCACCGGCGCGTAGGAAAAGACCAACGCAAAGCTCAGGGCAGACGGTCAAGCGGTACTCGATCTAGACACGGTTGGTGAAGGGCTCTCTCTACACGTCATCGTTGGGCACTACCTTTTCACGAGTGGCCGCCTCTGCAGGTGGGAACGCGGCGGTCTCGACGACGAGAGATCGCTCGAGATCGTTGATGCTGAGCTGTCGAATGTAGAGTGCCATTGTGAGTGTGGAATGCGCCGATGTTCTGTTGATGAACGAGGCTATTTTCAAGCTTGCCCGGTTATCTTTATGCAACGAGTGGGGTAGCTCCAGTGGGGCGGCGTCGTCAAAGACGCCCTTAACATGAGCACCTGTCTCCTCACATGGCAAGATGAAGCCCTGTGGTCGGAGTTCTTATGTAAATGAGCCTTGATGAAAATTTTTCGTTGTTGTTGCTCTATTCGAGCTCATCTCAAAAGTTGCCATGTCGGAACTTTGGCCATGTTAGGCGTGATGTCATGTTGATACTCTACCAAAAACCAGACTCCTTGCTAATATATCTAATACTCTCTTTAGCTCTATTATTTGAATACCAATAGAATGAAGAGGAGAAAGATTGAGACGGGACAAGTGCTTCGAAATGTCGACAGCCCTTCATGATAGATACATAGGATTCGGCTGCAACAGATAGTGTCAGCTCATGCCAAGATATCGCTTGCCCCGTCAAAATCCTCCAACAACGAGAACAGAAGGGCGTGGAAAATGCTACGTCTTCCATGTTCCTCGAGGTACTGGTGACAAGCAATGACTTTCCATCGAGCCCCGTAAAGGATGCACCAAGACAGCTGTCCGTCCGAGCGCACGAACAGACATCAGCCATCCATCAGCCATCGGAATTTCTCGAAATGGACGAGAACAACGGCTTTTTTTTTTCACGTGAATTCCATTTCTGGACTTTCTTCTCAAAGCTTATCGCTGAATTCTCTCCTTTTTCAGATAGGTGTCGTCGTTATATCCCCGTAAGGCTGAGGCGGACCAAGTCCTCCGTATAGCTCGTTTGCAGACCAAGCCGACGATGTTAAGCCGACCGCCAAGGGGCCCAGCTGAACTCACGGTGGATATTACCGCAAGCAAAATATCGGTCAAGGAATTTCAAGACTCGGACTGCGTAGATCGGCCATCGATAATGGTCGTCATTAGAGTTCAATAGCTCCCTGCTTCGATGTCCAGAGATGCATTGACATTTTAAGGCAGAGCAGCATCAGAAAGGCTGCGTGTAAAGAGATAAGAGGCCATAAATCAAGGCCAAATGACCGTTTCCCAGCCATGTCATCGACCAATATCGTATGATTTTCCAGTCTTCTGATTGATCTTCGATGCAGAGTGGTCATGCACCAGCTGTCACTTGGACCAACGCCACATGGCTGAGGCTTGCAGATGTCTGCCGATAGTACCACGATATGTGCACATTGAATAGTCCGTGTCCCGCCGGCAGGAAACGTGATAGGGTTGTATTGTCAGCTGTGATAGGACCCTGCTTGTCGTATCGCTTACCCTTGGATTGGCCTCTTGCGTCATGGAGATGTCAGGTAAGTCCTTGACTGTTGTATAACTCGGCATATCTTGACTTATACATTGAATCGCATTGCATGGGACTGCTGAATGAGAGGATGAGTTATGAATATTCTTCGGTGCCGGTATAGCCAATTCTTTCCAAGAGTGTTGCGTGCAAATAGCTGTTGAAGATGTTTAAAATCTTACAAAAATAGACAAAGTACCAAACATCAATAACGGCCCATGAGAGAATAGATGCAAGTCAGCCAAGCAGTGGTCTAATACTACGGTGCTACAATAAAATTTGAAATGGCATTGAGTCATAAAAGGTGGTCAAATATATTCGTTCATGAAGAAAAATGCCAAGATATAGGGTAGGATAAATTCCCACAAGGCAGATCGTACAAGTCATCAACAGGAGCTCACTGCTTTGCTTTAATTCCTTCGGTCTCTCTACCGTCCATACTGCTCCCTCGATACAGAGTTCATAAACGTGGTTCCCGCAAGTCGGAAAGTGTCAGGCTGCACACTCGATCCGTTGGGGTTGAAGTAAAAGTTCTCTCCGTAGCCACCGCCCGCCTTGTACACAGGCCACTTCTCAACACGGGGGACTTGGTTGGTTAGCTAAATTGTTTCAACTAGGAGACTTGGGAAGGTTGTCTTACTGCCATGGTTGTTGGGGTCGAGATCGTTGATGAAGCTGATCCACATGCGAGTGACGAGCTTGGCCAACTGGAGAACCTCCTTGGAGGCACCAGTTAGAGGGCTCTGGCCCTCGGCATAGCCGAGTCCGATTCTGTTGTAAAAGACGTAGCCAATCTCAGTGAAATGGGGAGTACCGAAGAACTCGACTACAAGAATGTGGTCAGCCTGAACTCAAGAATGTGCCGGTTGTTACTTACCGCGCTGGGTGTTGGGAGACTCGAACAAGTACGAGTACGCAGTAGCTCCATGCTTGGACCAAGCGTCAGTCCTCAGACGTCTCCACGAAGTGAAGAGCTGATCAGACTGCAGAGCGATGACGCGCTTGAACTGAGCGCCAACAGGGCCGTCGGGCCTCACGCGATACGCAGCTGGCAGACCCAGCGCATCGACGTTGGGGTACAGAGCCATCAGGATCTCGGTAGTCTCGGCATCTGGGCCGTTCGAGGCGATGAGGTTCCTGACCTCTTCGTCGGTGTTGAGGCCTGAGTTGCCAAAGAGTGTGCCCTCATCGGCGTTGGTGCCGAGGAGGATGGGAACCTTGGTGAACTTGCCCTTTTCGAGAAGCGTTGACGAGTAATCGGGGATGAAGTCTCCGTCAACAACGGGATAAAAGTTGCCAGGAACCAGCTCGCTGGTCGCGTTGAGCTTGTCAAAAGGAACATCTCGCAGACAAGCGATCTTGTCCTTCTTCTTGTCGCAACCGACGGCCTTGACGATGGTGTCGTAGCGCTTCTGAGGGTTGGTCAAGTTCTTCATGTCCGTTCCATCAGCGCCAGATTGGGCAATTATTCCGTGGAAAAGACCCTCATCTTTTCCTCCAAAGGCAGTGGCCTGGTAGCCGACGTTGCCACCTCCAGCACTCTCACCCCAGATGGTGATCTTGTCAACGTCACCGCCAAAGGCAGCAATGTTCTCCTTGATCCAGTGCAGAGCAATGCGCTGGTCCTTGAGACCGAGGTTGGCGATGCCGGCGTTCATAATATCCTTGCTGGCCATGAAGCCCCAGAAAGACAGTCGGTCTATCGAATGTTAATGGCGAAGTTGTCGGGAGTGGGTTCAGACACTTACAGTCAACAGAGACGGCGATAAAAGGCTTCTTCATCTTGACAGACTCCTCAACGATGAAGCTCAGGTTGTAGACGCCATTGGCACTGTAATCCATCGACCAGCCTCCACCGTGGATGAAGACGCCAACAGGCAGCGGCTTGTCATTCTTGCCACGTCCTGACTTTGCCGGGCGGACAATGTTCAGGGTCAAGCAGTCCTCACCGAGGGTATGCGGCCAAGCAGGACTGTTCTACGGAATGTCAATAGCCGCGACACTGATGGTTGTGATGAAGGTGACTTACTCCGTATCCAACACAAGAATCAGCATACTCGGTTGCTTTCTTGGTCTTGAAGGTCGTGTTCAAAGGTTGGGGGTTCTGGAAACGAAGGGGTCCCACAGGAGGCTGGGCGAAGGGAACACCGAGGAAGAGGTCCTGGTTATATGAAGCAACATATTTGCCCTCATAGGTACCATTCTTGACCTGCACAGTAGGTGGTTGCCTAGTAGCAGCGCAAACAGCACCCTCGGCAAGCACAAGGGCCGCCGTGACAAGTTTCAGAAGAGAAGCCATTGTGTTATTACCCCAGATGCGAGGATGCAGCTCCCAGTTCCAAGCAGCCGGGTCACTCTACTTTATAGCTTCATGTCATGCGCCCCATTGTCTCCATATTCCGCGGTTACAATCCTAGAACTCTGTGTATAGCTAGGATTGCGGATTAATGTTGCCGAGCATCCCCGGGCAAATGCGTGATGCTGAAGATCATTGATGGAGCATGCTAGCCATTCTCGCCATAGCTCTCGACTTGAATTTGCGGAGAAGGCGCTACAGGTTTCCAAGGACGTCATATTCAATGTGAGCCTAGTATCCGTTGATTATCCGTCCAGTGGTGGTACTTTTCACGTCACGTTGACTTTGCCAACCTTGCTCGCCCCATTTGCCGAGGTTAACTGCCGCTCTGCCAGGTACGCCAGGGTTAGCTTGACCGGCACAGCTTGCTTTGACTGACTAAGAGTGACCCGATTGAACGGACATAGTTGCCCATGGGGAAACGTGCTCTTAAATTGCGGGGGGTAGCTACGGTCATGGAGTTGGTGAAGTCTTCTCCGCACGTGGTGTGATAAATCAGGACGAGCTGGTGGAGGAGAGAGGGCCTTTTGAGTCTCCGGAACCCATCAGGCAATTCGGAACGCACAAATGGCGTCTGCCCCGAAACGCAAAAGCTCGGGACCCAGGTGCTAGCGAGATAAAGGAATGGTCTGTGGCTCGCTTGTGCAAGGGTAGCAGCAAAAGCGCTTAGGTTTGCCAGACTAGGGGTTCCAGGGCCCACGTTCGTGACTAGGGCCAACACGGACAGTGCTTCAAGCTTCTACATTCACTCCAACAGTTGGAGACGAACTGCTCACATTGGACGAAGCAAGACCCGCTCTCTCCAGGGGCTGAGAGCGAGAGGTAAGAACCCAATCGGAATGCACACGCAGGAAAACCTGCTCTCTCCGCATCCCGAAAACAAGCTTACCAGGAGTCGGCTTCTTACTTGCGGGGAAGATCTGGGGTTTAGTTTGACTTTGTGTTTTTTTATTTATATATTGATCAAGATCTGCACTTGATCTTGATGGCATCATCTTCAAGGTTGCATCTTCATCTTAGCAACAGCAGCATCAACCATGAGTAAAGACATTGAACCAAAGGCCCCAGAGGCGATCCAGCTGGAGGAGATGCCCAAGAGCGCCGTTGCGGCTCTGCCTCCCAGCACGTCCAACGAGAACCTCGTCTGGCGCGACTTCTGGGAGAATCGACGCGTCTTGATGTTTTGTGAGTGACCATGACCAAGTTGTTCCAACGAAATGTACTGACCGCCCAAGGCTTGATCATCTACCTCCTCCCCGTCAACTTTGGCTACGAAATGTCCATGACGGGAAAACTCCTCGCCGTGACCCCCTTTGCCAAAAAGTTCGGATACCAGGCTGGTGAGACCTGGGTCGTCGCCGCTCACGACCAGCAAATCCTCAACGCCGCCGCCACCGTCGGCATCTTCACCTCTGCCTTTGTGACCGGTATCGTCAGCGACTTTATCGGCAGAAAGAAGACCATCATCATTGCCTGCGCCATCTGCCTCGGAGGAATCATTGTTCAATACTTTAGCAAGTCCATCCTGATGCTGTTTGCCGGCAAGGTTGTTTCGACGTTTGGGTTCGGTCTTGGTCATTCGCTTGGCCCTGTTTTCGTTGCTGAGCTTGCGCCTATTAAGATGCGAGGTTTGTGCTTGGCTCTGCTGGTGAGTACCTATTCTCGAAAACGCCAAGTGTTCTATGCGTGGTGCTAACAAATCTAGAACACCATGATTACCCTTGGCCAATGGCTCAACTCGCTCGTCGTCTTTGCCTGCAAGAAGGATCCCTCCGACATGGCCTGGCGTATCCCCCTGATCACCCAGGTCATCCCGCCTGGACTGCTTCTTCTCAACCTCGTCTTCCTTCCCGAATCTCCCACATGGCTTATTATCAAGGGCCGCCGCGACGATGCCGCCAAGGCCTTCCGACGATTCAACGGTGCCGAGTTTGACGTGGACGCTGCCATGGCTATTGCGACCGTCGCCATCGCCAAGGAGGAGGAGGCTAAGAAGGCGCAAGAGAACAGCAGGTGGCTTGAGTGTTTCCAGGGCACTAACCTGCGACGAACGACCATTATCGTCATGGTGTACCTTTCTCAGCAGTTCATTGGCATTGGTTTCATCAACGGTTATCTTACGTGAGTACCCTTTGATCAGCTGTTGAGACTATTCAGCTGACAATCTACAGATACTATTTCCGTCTTGCTGGCGTCAACGACCCCCTGGCCATCGGTCAAATCGCCTATGCTGTTCAGCTCGTCGGAAACATGTGCTCATGGCCGCTTATCGATCGCCTCGGACGACGACCTTTGATTGTTGGCGGATGCTTTGTCATGACTGGTCTCTTGCTCGTCATCGGTGGAATTAGCACCATTGGCTCTGGTCCCAGCTTGTCCGCTACCGTTGCCTTTATGGTCATTTGGGGCTTCTTGTACCAGGCCACGCTGGGTGCTGTCGCCTACAGTGTCGGTGGTGAAACCGCCAGGTGAGAATCCCCCGATCTATCCAATGAAGCAAAACTAACATTTTTCAGTGTCCAACTCCGACAAAAGACCTACAGTATCAACATCATGATCTCGACCGCCTTCTCTTGCCTCGTCTCCCAGGTCATGCCCTACCTCATCAACACCGACCAGGCCAACCTCGGAGGCAAGGTCTGCTTCGTCTTCTTCGGTCTCTCGGTGCCCATGTGCATCTACCTCTACTTCTGCCTTCCCGAGCTCAAGGGCCGCAACTACGCCGAGGTCCAGGAGATGTTCGAGAACCGCGTGCCTGCTCGCAAGTTCAAGTCGTATGTCGCCGAGGTTGCCTTGGTCAACGACAAGAAGGAGGAAGGAAAGGCTTAATTGGGAGCCTCCGATTGTTAAATAGTACCTGTATACACCATCTGTGAGCTGGGTTGGATCTGGCTTAGCTTGCGGGCAGTCATTCAAAGCGATCAGGTACACAACAATGCCAAAGAAATCTCTTGATCGAACAGAAAGTCATAGTTTTAATGAAAGGAGATGGACGAATTTTCGCGCCATGAAGCATCATCAAAACAGCAGCTAGATGATTCGACTGCTCCCCCGTGAACCTATTCTGCCACCGCGCAACTCCAATCTCTCTTCACAGTCAACCATTAAACTGGCCGTATCCGTATTCTTTGACCTAGTCCATATTTACTCGGCTCCAGGAAGCCAACACCTGAGTAGGCCCATGAGCGGCTCTTACTCATCCGACTTGAGTGGCTTTCGGCCATACACCATGTGCCTATCAGATATCACGTTAGCACTACCCGCGGTAACCCAACCCAGCGCACTCACATGTCTCCACTGCCGAGGTGCTTGGGATTTCGGATAATAGAACGCATCTTGGAAACAAGATCATCCACTTTCTCGCGACTCCAACCAAGAATCTGTCCAATCGGGTACAAGGCGAAGCCATCCAAGCTCAAATCCATGTACAGGCCAACAAATTGGCCTTCCTTCTTGAGTCTCTCCTCCTTTGGCCAGCCGCTGAGAGGGATCGTGATGACCTTGTGCACAATCTCTTCGAATCCTGCCTCACGGGCAGATTCCTCCATGATGCCATCAGTGACGCGAAAGGTCCGGCCGATCTTATCGCCGGCGTCGAAAAAGAGCTCGGCCCATTGCTTCAAGGTTCTAGGACTACCGTGAGCTCGGTACTTTACACTCTCTGACACAGATACTCACTCGTTCTCGGCCACCGACTTTGGGTTTTCACACTTCAAGTGGATGTTGGGCTCAATATGCTGGAACCAACCACCAGGCTTCAGGAACTTGAACATCTGCCTGTACAGCTTTGACCAGTCATCAAAGGCGCCATGCATGTACCGAACATGGATAAAGTCGAACGAGGCGGGCTCAAAGGTCCAGTCCAGCTGAGCATCGTCGATCTGGAACTTGACGTTCGGAGGCGTCCAGGAAGGTTGAGTTGGCGAGATGTCGACACCGATGACCTCGGCCGAGGGGAACTTGTCGGCCATATCACTAAGAAATTAGCAGGATCCCAGACCCAGTGAAGGTGGTACCAACATGGCCCATATTCCGGTTCCGGTTCCGACGTCCAAGATGCGCTACTTGATCGTCGGAACATGCGTGTCTCGGCGTGAAACCTTCTCACCTGGGGGTTGTCGCCGAGTGGAACAGTGTACAACTTGTCGTCCAACATCATGGTGAGCCACTCGTGCCTATACAGCAGTTAACGGATAGGCCCGTACTGAACAGTTCTGTGAGACTTGCGCCACGTCGAATGCCTCGACATGTTTTTCGTCATTAGGTGCCCTTGGGTGAGTTAGTATGATCAATTTAGGATGTGCATTATGGGTTACCAATAGTCTGTCGTGTTGGAGTTCTGGTAGGTTCGTCCTTGAATCTTTCGATACTCATAAATGCTCGAGGAGGCTGATGCCGTGGATGAGTAGATGCTAGTCTTATAGTCAGTTCATGCTCCCCTTTCATACAACTGGGCTCTCGGACCTCCCTACATCACCACCAGTGTCATTGTCATCCCGACCCGTGACTTCAGGGTCCTACACGGATTAGTACATGCCGAGGCCGCACTGGTAGCCCACGAGCGAGATGTATACAATGGTGATACCCTGGCGGGTCTGTTCCCCGTTGCTCATTTTGGATAGTATTACCGCACGCTCTTGAACAGCAATGGAGATGGAAAAACCACGCATAATACGGCCGAGATGTCTGGTGAGCCATATAACCACATCATGCTCCATAGAACCCCTCAGCCAAGGCTCCACGCGGGGAACCTGCCCCATTCGTGCTTCTCAGCAAGGATAAATGCTTGCAATCCAGGAACTTCTGGCTGGCTCTGGTTGGTTTAATGCAATGCTACTCTGATCGAAGACTTGATTTGTCGCTTTTGTCGATACACAAAGCACCTTCCCATTCGATAGCACGCGGATGCCGGATCTCTTCCGCCAGGCGAGTTTCCTAAACAGCGGATAATAAAGACACGATCTATGTGTTTACTCCCGTGACTGTGATACCCCTTGGCGAACTTGGCATTGTGTGCTGCGTCTACCCCTGAAAGGTATGGTAACATTGCGGCGATACCGACTCTGCCCACCATACCCGAAATTTTCCAAAAATGAACAGGCCATTTAGACATTTATAGGTTGTTGATGATATCCCTCACGCCCGCGAACGAGAGCTCATCAAGAGTTTCCTCGTAAAGCTGCTTCGCGAGAAGCAAGCCTTCACTCTTGTATACAATGGGTGCCATTCTTGGAAGTGAAAGTTGGCTTGAGCAATAACCAAGTGGAAGTGGCAGCAACTCACGGCTGAATTTTGGCATCCTCGACGTACTGCCCATGAGCTTGGTCACCGAGTGTGGTAACCGCGTGCACAATTGTGCGAGCTTCAACAAAGCATGTTCGACTGAACAAGAAGGAATATATGTTGAAAGCGAAGAGCAAGGTGCCTTGGAACTCGCGTGAAATCTCTGAGTCGCCACAGAGCCCAGGATTCGCGCAAGAGATGGTAACCTCAGTCGGAGACACATGCTTGAAGAGCTCAGACAGGAACAGCTGTCCGAGAAGCTTTGTCGTGCAATAGCGGTCCATCAAATCCCATTTGGGCATCTTTTGTCTAAATGCCGATAGAAGAGGAGCTGTGTTTCTTTCTTCGAACCTGGACCACGCAGCCATGTCGGATGATAGAATGCAAATCTGGCCGGGGCTGCTTCCGGTCCTCTTGTGCTTGATGATGGGCAGCAACAATATCGCGAGGAGCATAGTAGACAGGAAGTTTACTTGGAACCCTTCCTCAAAGCCGTTTGACGTGAATGACTCGGTGGCTTTCTGTACCCCGGCGTTAAGAATGGCGATGTCGAGGTGCTGCAAGTTTTCGGCGCGCTTTGCAAAGCTCGTGATGGATTCGTAGGATAGCATGTCCAGTGTCCAGACATCCACAAATCCTGATGGAAGATGGCGGCCATTTATAAGATCCTGGCGGGCCCTTTCACCCTTGGCTTCATCGCGTACCGCGAGGATGACTTTGCAGCCTAGATCAAGAAGCTGACGTGCTGTTTCCAGTCCTAGCCCGGTATTGGAACCTGTGACTATCGCCGTCTTTCCGCTTAAATCTGCATCGCGACGTGAGACTGACGGGGGCGTAATGAAGAGTTGGCGGTAGTAGAAGTGGAGTTGACTTGCCCTCCACTCGGGCGAGATGTCAAAGGTCGTAGCCATGTTGAGTTGAGTTGGCCTTTGTCTCTTGGAAGATGGAACATGTTGGACACCTGGAATAAATACAATTTACATCATCCTAGCGGGCTACGCAGGTGGCTGATTCATGCTTATCTCGTCTCCGCTCAAAACAGGGTTCGATCAACGATAAAAACTTCGAACCCTCCGGACGGCTTTGCTCCGTCACCGCCGGCTATCACGGTCCCGCTGTCAATCTCTCGGTTCACTTAAAACACGATACATTCTTCGCAATGCCTACCCAAAATGGGCATCTAGTTCTCGAAGGATTGCGAATCGTGATCCCAAAAGCGCGACTTACGGCGCTGCCCCCACTCAGAGACCTGTATGACGTAGTTGAAGCGTCGATCACACATTCGGCCCTGTCCGAATCGCAGCGGGTTTTGGGCTCGGGTTGAACAAGGCGATCTGAGTCTTGATCAGGTCCACCGGGACTAGTCACGCGCAACTGAAGTCTGGACTTACTACCACCTTCGTTGACACTCCGTTTCTCTGAAAGGAGATATCTTGTAATCAATGACACTCCCTTGATGATTCTCTTGGTAGACAAGAATAGAGGTTGTGTGCTCTACATGCCACAAAATGGCGAGGTGTGTCCCGGGAGAACCGCGTGGAACGGCGGCCCGGGCCGTCGTTGAGCACCCATGGTCGTGGTCACTAGAGACCGGGAGAATAAACATACCCCATCAGTGTTGCCTCTCTTGATATTTATTTAGGGTTGAACCAGTTGTATTACGGATTTGATCTGAAATAACCCGTGTGTTGCAGAATAAACATCAATAGACACTCGTTATTATCAAGTTCCAGGTTCTGTTTCTCGCGTTACATTCACACCAGATTTGTGGCAAGGTAGCTTGTAAGGATTTATAGGTTTTTGAGTGATTGACAATACTGAGTGCGTATTGGAGAGCATAAAAGTGTTGGCTAGTAAGTAACAACTTCTCTGCAGTCACATCAAACCTTCTCCTCAGTCGTCACAGATTCCTGGACGGGGCTCCCAACGTGTCTCTGCCTGAGATTTCCAGCGTCATCATGTTCCGCGTCCCATCGATCCACCTCTGTGAGAGGAACCTTGACCAGGCGGTGCGTGTTGGCGCCGTTCTGATCGACTTCCAAAACCTCGGTCCGGATGGCATAGCCCTTCCACTTGGGAATCAAGTAAATCCAGACAACGTAGTAGAGGTAGCATGTAATCATACTAAGCAATACGTTAGTGAGAGAGCTCATGCAATTCACGGAGGGACAACATACATTGCAATACCGACCACACAGTAAGTCGCGTACCAGAAGCTCACTTCACCGGCATAGGGACCGCCCTTTGGTGGCCACCAGGGCATGGCGATGATGAAGACCTGGATGAGGATGAAGAAGATCAACAGGACGTCCCAGACCTTGAAGTCTCGCCGTCCTCTACCAACACGCTTGTTATGACGTCGGACAAGGTACAAGCCAATACCCAAGGCCAGATGGAAGAGACCATCAGGATACGTCTTCAAACTAACGACTGTGGCAAGGTTAGACCCGAATCACGAGGGTTGGGTGTACGGATGAGTTGGGGCATCGATTAATAACATACAACAATGAGGGACACCTACCAAACTGGAATGCATCACCCGCAGGAGGAGCAACGATCATGATAAATGTCATCCCCCACTTTAGGAGGTACGGTCCGAGAGGCGTTCCGAATGGCTTTGTCGAGACCCAGAAGGTGGTGAAAGGCAAAACTCCTTGTCTACTGACTGTCAGTACAGGCAACTTCAGTCGAATATCGCCGATACGCACCGTCCAATTTCTCGAATCATTCTAGACTGTCCAATCAGGACTGCCAAAAGATTACCGAAGGCACTGAGCAGCACAAGAACATTCAGAGCTGTCTCAGCACCACCGGTTCCAAAGACAGTGGTGAAGAAGACGCCGGCCGCAATCTCGTCAGACTCGGCAAACACCTTCTTAGGGACTGTTCAATATCTAGTTAACATGGTGACCTTTTCGACCGATGAAATGACTTACCAGCTGCAAAGTATGCAATGTTGCAAAGCATGTATAGAATTGCCACCACGAGCAGAGAAATGAAGCCGTGTTTCTTGATGGTTGGGATAGGTCGCTTGATCTCGTTGACCACGTTGAACGCGTTGGCGTAGCCACTGTATGAGAAGACAATGTTTACCAGGGCTGTTGAAAGGTCGTTGCCGTTGTCTGTGGTACCCGCGAAGGAGTCACGGAAGTTGACCTTGGGGTCGGGAATGCTTGAAACGTTGCCGCCAAGAATGACCAGACCAGTGATGGATATGCTACAAGACGTTAGGAAAAGTTCGGCTGTATCAGGCTCATACTCACAAGACAAGGGTAATGATCTTGAGGAAGCCAATAAAGTTGGTGGCCCACAGGGAGTACTTGTTGTGAGCAATGACGCCTGGAAGAGTTAGCCTACACTGGCTTCATCGCGAGGATGAATGAATGCATACAGATAACGGCCAAGGAGTAGGCAGCAATGGCCACCCCCTTCATCTGCCAGTCAGACGGCACCTTGCCAGCAATTCTCCACACGTATCGAGACAGAACTGGAAGAGGTTGTCAGTCGAGGAAGCCAAGAGGGTCTCTAGTCCATGCTCACCGATGGCGTTACTGCTGCTAAAGGACAGGATGACGGATTGCACAGCGAAGGCGATGGGGAAGAAATGCTTCGGCCGAGGATAAGCTTGCTCAAGATAGACCACTTCTGATCCCGATCGGTTGGGAAAGTAACTCGCAAACTCAAGATAAACACCAAAACCCGCGAGGGCCATTAGAAAGCCAATGAACCAGTAAATCAGGGCCAGACCAATGGATCCTGTTTTATTGAGGATAGTTCCGGCTGCGCGAAAGAATTAGTGATTGGTTTCATTCAGCGAACAGGATAACTACTCACGGGATGAAAAGATTCCAGATCCAACCATCTGGTTGACGTTGAGAAAGATGATGGTGATCCATCCGACGTGGTATCCTAGTGGCGAGTTGGACTCAACAGGAGCTCCAACCGCCTCCTGGTACGACGGCTTCGAGTCGTTTCCGCCCTGCACTCGAGTAAAGGCAAGGTTTCCATCGCGGAGCAAAGCTGGGTCTGAGCTGTCGGACGTGTAGTTGAGATCACTCTCGCCGGCTGTCGTCACGGCCGGCTGAGCCTTTGGCTTCGCACTCCAGCCAAATGAGAGGCCCATTATGGCAGGCGATTGGAGGTAGGCAAATGGACGATGGGATGCTGATCACAGGCAAAGAACAGGACAGACGGCCATGGCTTTAATACGACCTGCGCAACGTGCCTCCCTGCTAGACTGTTGGCACTAGACATCGATCTGCCAAGCATCAGGCCCTACTATACCGAAACACCAAGATTGGCTCCTGATTGCGTGACGGCTAGTGACCTTCCAGTCTGAGCGACATTGTACGAAGCACGTCATGGATACTAGCCATGACGCCAAAGCTAGTGTTACATGACAAGGAGGTCCCCAGGCCTGACCGAGCACCTACGAAAGAGGCACGCCCCGACAAAATGGTGAAGGATGGTTTCCTTCTTGAAGCAGGACTTCTTTTTGTTTAGCTCTTTGAGGTTTAGATTGAGCCGCATCCGTGGGAAGACGCAGCGAGGTCACCGTGGCTGCATCACACGCCTGGCGATCAAGTACGAATTCGCCGCTTTGCGGGGCAACCTTGTTAATTAAGTCTAAAGTGCCTTAAAATAAGCATATCCCCTTGCTCGACCGGCTTGGAACCCGACTCGTAAACCGGCTCCCCTCCGACCGTTTGAAGCTTTCGACTCCACGGGGTTCGCCCGCCTTTTCTCTCCACAACAGGAGATATCGGGCTTGTTATGACACCGATTGGTCAGGATACCCAATGTGTTGGAAGGATCAGATGTTGGAGGCGTCACTCTGCCTGAATCCTCTGCCAAGTTCATCTCGCTAGACCACGTCTCACTCGCACTCTGCCTCGCCTCTCCATGAAGAATCCCAAGACAAAAGGCCCGACAACAAGGTGAGATATAGGCTCTCAATGGGGGGGAAATTCTGGGCCAAGAGCGCTCGAATCCACCAAATACCGTATCGACTCAACA
>SSHR01001217.1:0-20141 GCA_006518225.1 Fusarium neocosmosporiellum | reverse complement strand
GCCCGTCTTTATACATGATGAAGACGGCTGCTGCCGGAGGCGGCAGTCCGTCGCCGCCGCACAGGGGCCGGGGCCCTGAGGGTCACAGGGCCGGCGATGTGGTCTGATATAACAGGAGAAAGAAAGGAAAGTCACGGTGTCTAGGATATGACCCCAAAATGTGACAATCAGGTTTGTGTTATTAGCTAACTCTACCCTACATCCTTTTAATGGAGCACTGGAGCAAATATAGAACACCAGTTATCAAGGAAAGTTAAGCAGCATGGCCTCGCATTTCTAGTACTACGCTGAATCAAATCATATGGAAACTTTTGTGTTTGCAAATTCATCATTAATATCACGCCCCGGTGAATGTATTCTCACTACCTCCTCTACACGAGCGCGCGGTCCATGCGCCCACCACTTCGGCTCTTCTCTGTAAAGGCCCGAGCCATCGGGATAATACCAGATGCAGGTTCACCCTCCAGGGTCTTTTCGACAAAACCAAATTTCCGGTACAGGAATGAGCCGTCCTTGCTTGCATCTACATAAAGCACGGCACTGTTTTCGTCTGCAAGATCGCAACCCCATTTCATGAGCATTGAGCCGGCACCTCGTCTTTGATACTCGGGATGTGTGACGAGAGTATCAAGATCTAAAGACAGTCAGTATCGCCTCCCTCGATGAAAGAAAGAAAGCTCCTACAGTAATGCTTTGTTGTTCCAGCCATCACTTGCTGTCTTGAATTCTCCAGACTTTGAATGAAATCCTCAATCGCTTGGAGAGGCATGTCCTGGTTCCAAGCAGGATATCGAGGCCCTCGCTCCTCCTGCGTAGCCGTGTCCCATTTCGCAAAAGCAGCTATCCGCGGCCGACCCTGGTGATCCTTTGAACTGGGGTCGATAACTTTGATGTAATGCTGGTAGGTCTTGTTGGCAAGATCCTCGCGGTTGGCCTCATCCCACCACTTGCGCACACCTGGAGTATCGGGCCACAAGTACCGCACCCCGGGGTCTGTAAACCCAGCGTACCATAGCTCAGTAAGCGCAGGAATGTCATCTAGAGTTGCTTTCTCTAGCACCAAAGCGTTCGACGCCATGTCGGTAGACCGTTCACAGTTGAAGGAGTGTTTCTCTGACGGTGATGTGACAGAATTAAGGTCGTTTAAAAAAGGGGGACAGTTTGGCCGAGTTCGGCGAACTGACGCATACTTGGAGCTACGAACAATAATGGATCCTTCTAAGGTGCCGAGCCACGTCACATATACTCTTTCTTTTTTCAAGCCTCATCCTTCGCTTCGGCAGAACCTCTTGCTACCTTCCTCTTGAAGCATCGGGACGTACGTAGTAAACAAGGAGAAAAGGGGATGTGACAGCTGTGGTGTGCATGCGCCGCAAACTGAGCTGATGAATGAAGGTTTGAGTTTGGTTGCAAAGCAAAACTGGCCATGGAACCAACGCGAAAAGCCTGAATGGGTATAACCAGGGCCCAGGGGGGCATTTCGTTTGATTTAGCGCGTCTCGCATTGACGGCACATGCAGAGAGATGCATATATCTGTTAGTCAACGACGTGTCGCTGGTAAGCGGGAGTTACATTATCACGTATCTCTCCCTTGTCGTTAAGACCCTGAACCCGGCAACCGGGGGAGCAGCAAGGACCGCCCAGTGGACTCTGCGACAGATCTATCACCAGTCTGGAAGCTGGATTAAGGCCCATCTGCCGGGATGGCCCTTGCACGGGCGGATTGGGGGCCAGTCGATCCCGCTTGAGCCGAGACGCTTCAGTTGAGCGGATGTGCGGTGGGCCATTACGGTTATTTTTGCGATTGGGCGGCATGTGCCTGTCAGTGTCAAGGTTTAAGGAGGCTCGTCTTGGCCACCACATGGTGCTGGTTACCTGTGCTTGGGGGCTGTTTTCCCAGCTGTCTGGACCGCGAGAAGTGGTGGGTTCACTCTCGATTCGCCCTTTTCAGCAGAGATATTCCTGTGGCTGGCAGACGATTGACCAACAGGCGAAAAGACCTGCCATCCCTTGAGCTTGTTGTTATCCTATCTGTGGCTTCAAATCTCCGCTGCCAACGCCGCGAGTTTGTAACTTGATGCGCCTACACGATGATTCTGCCTCGCGAGCATGAGACGCCCTTCAACAAGGCGCCGTTGATACGGGCCGTGACGGCTCTGCTCATGGTCATTTCGATTCTATCGGCCATTACCCGTCTGGTGACCAGAATGGCAACGGCGGGCAATCTCAAGCTGGACGACATACTTGTCGGTGCCTCCACGGTTGGTCTTAGACTCTTTTTTTTCTTGTTGGTTCTCGCTTTGCTGACTGCAGGAGATCATGGCTATTGCACAGTCGATCGCCGTCATTATCCAGGGTGCGAACGGACTGGGGAAGCTACAAGGTCTGTCCGCCGATCAGGTCTCGTCAATCTTGAAGGTATGGAGTAATTATGAAGCATCACCGACTCAACAGGCAAATAGCTAACAAGACATGTGTCCGCATCAAAGGCCCAGTATACATCGGACGTACTATTCATCTTCACATTGTTCTTGGCAAAGATCTCGGCCACGAGGACCATCTGGGGCATGGCTCCTCGAAAGCGCCGAGGCTTGATCTGGGCTACCGAAGGCATGATCGGTGTCTGGGCACTATCCTCGATAGCAGCTTCATTTTTCCAATGCTCGATCCCAGAGCCTTGGGATTACATGAAAGGCCAATGCTTCAATCGAGTACGCCACACATATCCTGCTGGAAGAGACTGAATCTGATGACCGTCACAGTACGCCTTTTGGGTCTATGTTGATGCTTTAAACATCATCACGGACCTCGCCATCACCTCTATTCTCGTCGATATGTTCATCCACTTGAAGACATCGGTCGCCAAGAAAACGTTGGTCATTGGTGTCTTTGGGTGCCGCACATTGTAAGCAGCCTCGCTCTTGGCATAAGCAAAGTGCTAACAAAAGATATAAAGCATCATTCCTCCTATTATCTGCCACATGTACTACTACAAGGCCGCGACCGATTCCAGCAACCCCATGTTTGACATGTGGCCACCGACAATCATAACCCAAGTCATTCTGTGCATGAGCGTCATGGCTACGTGTATTCCCTACCTCAAGCCATTCCTCGACAGTCTTGAATCGGGACAGATGATTGCTGGTGACCTTCGTGGAGCGAGCAGCAAGGGCAGCAACAGCAGGAGCAGAAGCGGACCAAGTGGTTACGCGTCAGCTTCGGCCCATACGAGCCGTCCTCGAGACAAGTCCGCAAGGGGAATAATGTCGGTCGCTACCATGGCTTCAAACGCTTCGTATCGGAGACAGAATTACGAAATGATGGATATGGGCAAGTCTCGCGACCGGGGAAACAAGGCCACTGTTACGGTAGCTTCTGAGCCCACTGGCTCGTGGGACCGCCAAAGTCACACAAGTCAGACGGTGCTTGTCGAGCAGAGTTGGACGGTGGATGTACAAAGGGAGCGTAGTGGCACCACAGGTGCTTGATCGAGACGTAATAACATAAAATCGACAGCTTGTGGGGAACCCATTTAATTTTCAAGACACATCTCAGACAAGCAGACCCGAAACTGTCAAATCAGAAAGGTCCGCGTCAAGGCTTGCACTGCAGCTTCTTCCTGGGTCTCGCAAACTTAATGGCGCAGCACCAAAGAGCAATACGGGCCCTCTGTATGGACCGCAAAGAAACGGAGGCATTAATTGCGCGGACAGCGCGGATCACTAGGTCCATGTGGACACAATCTCCTCCCCAGGAAAGTCAAAATTGATGCAGGCAAGGAATATTCTGCTCCCATCGTACGAGGTCACTCCCGGTGGCAGGGGTTTCCCGTCCAACTAGGCCGAGATGGCGTCCTCGAGTCCCCACTACCGCTGCTACTATTCCCCGATCGATTCTGTTATCCATGGGGTTTCTCGGTGATCATATGCGGGCCCCGTAGCGATACGACATCTGTCAGTAATTTCTGGCCAGCCCACAAGTCGCATTACCTCTCCGGATGTCTCGATCTAACGAGCACCATCCCTGGAGTTTGTGCATGGACGTAGTCCACGGTATATCTACAACACAGCAAACGATCCCGGCAGGGGAGGGGGCGCGCCGATGTAGCAGGGATCGGCTCCTGGTGGATGAGGCAACATGTCTCCCCTTGGGTAAGCCGCCAGCATTCCTCGGGTGAGCCCAGGGGTCGAGTCGTCCAACGACCAACCGTTCTTGTCGTATCCTGCAGAAGAAGCCGACGAGAAGCAGCGTTGCCCGACAGTGAGTTTCACACTCTGCTACCGGGACTGTTGCATCGTTGCATCGTTGCATCGGCTGCATGAACTCGTGCAACCGAGTCAGGGGATGACTCGCCACGTTTTCTGCATGCCCAACGAACTGTATTCCCTACATAATAGATTACCCCCGTGCGGTTGTTGGCTGCAAGATCTTGCATCAGCCATCCCCTAATCTCCCGCCTTTCTCACCACGCCGTCTTTTGGTGTTCACCACGGCTGTTTGCTCTCTCTTTTGCTTGACATTGATATACACTCATTCGTCAATATGGTTTTTAAACGCGATAGCCAAGAGCTCGACAACGTGAGCCCAAAGAAGTCGCCGGAGCAAACGTTCGAAAATGTCTCTGAAGAGGTTGACCCCGACGCCTTTGATCGGTCTCAACTGGCCAGGCTGGGCAAGAAGTCAGTTCTCAGGGTAAGATTGAATCATTATTGTTGTATATCATGTCACTTCTCTTGCTAGAGGCCCACATCATGCAACATCCTATCCTCCGACTGGCATTGATGAGAATACTGACCAAGAGTCTTTTATCTGCAGCGCAACTTCCGTTTCTTGACCATCCTGGGTTTCAGCTGCGCTATTCTCGTAACATGGGAAGGCACACTCATGAACTTTGCGCCCGGCCTGTCAAACGGTGGTGCTGGAGGTCTCATCTACGGTTTCATCTTCGTATGGATTGGCAACATCAGCGTCTTCTCAACTCTCTGTGAACTCGTCTCAATTGCGCCAACGTCGGGAGGACAGTACCATTGGGTTGCCATGCTTGCTCCTCGATCGTGTTCCAAGTTCTTGAGTTATATCACCGGTTGGTTGACGATTGCTGGCTGGCAAGGCACCTCGGCCGCCGCCGCTTTTCTTACGGGCACTATGATCCAGGGTCTCGTGACATTTACGACTCCCTCATACAACGCTCAGACATGGCAGGGAACGCTGATGCTCTGGATGTGTGTCCTGATTGCCGTCTTCATTAACACTGTCGTCAGTTCCATGCTTCCCAAGCTCGAGGGAATGATCCTCATTCTGCACATCATTGGGTTCTTTGCCGTTCTCATCACTCTTGTCACTTTCGGGGCCCACGGTGATGCCAAGAGTGTCTTCCTCGAGTTCCGAAACGAAGGCATGTGGCCTACCCAGGGCCTGTCATGGTTCGTCGGTTTGCTCGGTTGTGTCTTTTCCTTTGCTGGTAAGTCTCGGTTTCTTCCTAATCATCTTTCACTCAAGATCTAACATGTCTAGGTGTCGACTGTTCTTTCCACGTAAGGCTTCCTATTCCAGTATCCTGTTAATGACTGATACTGGCCAATCTCTGAAGGCCCACGGTTGCTAACTTGAGTGAACAGATGTGTGAGGAAGTCAGGAACCCTTCTGTGGCTGTTCCCCGATCCATTATGACCAGTGTCTGCATCAACGGCGCCATGGGTCTTGCCATGATTATTGCCATGCTGTACGGTGCTACCGACATCGACAAGGCCATCAACTCCCCGACTGGCTACCCTTACATCGAGATCTTTTATCAGGCAACCGGTTCCAAGACTGGTACCGCTGTTATGACGTCCTTGATTATCGTCATGACTCTGTCTGCTATTGTTGGTGTCATCGCCGCTTCATCTCGCATGTTCTGGGCCTTTGCTCGAGACCGTGGTGTGCCTTTCTGGACCACTGTCTCCAAGGTAAGTTCCGTTTTCCCCTTCGTATATCCTAAAGGCTCACAATGACTAGGTTGATCCTCGAACCAACGTCCCTGTCTGGGCCATTACCGTCACCAGCGTCATCTCGTGCCTCATCGGTCTCATCAACATCGGTTCCACGGTCGTCTATAACGCCATCATCTCCGTTGCCGTCTCTGGTCTATACTCTTCCTACCTCATGTCGGCATCTCTCCTGCTCTATCGTCGATGCGGCAAGGGCTACAAGATGCCCGACCCCAGCGCCCTTCCCGCTCTAGCTGACACCACTGCTGGCGAGGGTCAGACTCTGGCCTGGGGTCCATGGCACGTCCCAGGCATCTTTGGCATCATCAACAACACGTTTGCATGCCTTTTCATGATCATCATCTGGTTCTTCAGCTTCTGGCCCCCGCAGACTCCTGTCGACGCCGCCTCCATGAACTATTCGTCTCTGATGACGGGTGGAGTTACCCTTCTTAGCATTGTATACTACCTGGTCTGGGCCAAGAGGGAGTACAAGGGACCTCAAATGGAGGTTTAAGTTAAAGGATTTCCAAGCATAGCATAGCATTTTGCGTTAGTAGCATCTCGGCGGTCAATACAAATGTCTTTAATGGCTCACGTAGGCCATATATGCGCAATTAATCGCCAAGTCGATGTACTGAAAGCTTTCCTTCTATTTGCAACGAGGCGGCATATTGGAATTTTCCAAGGATTTCGAGCTGGGAGGAATGCTGCGGTGCTTGACCCATGACCTTCAGGTAGGTTTGCCTACCTGCCAAGGTACCTAGGTATGAGAAATGCGCCGGCAGATACCTGCTTTGAACATATCAGACAAACGATAATATCTGTTTGGAACTTGCTACGCCACAATCTCTTCCTTTATAGTGAAAGGAGATTACCTCATCTGCTCACCAAAACAAGATGACGGGGATATTTATACCTACGATGGCGGTTCATCACACTTCGAGTCTATAGGTTCTCATGTAGCCATAACTACCCCAGCTTCCGTAATATCGTTCTCGAGCATGGCTCAGGTCAAATTTCACACACTGGCAGCCTTAGTATGCTGCAACGCATTATGGCCCCTGTAAGGAGCGAGTCAACGCATGTATTGCAGCGACCATCGGCGATAAGCCGTACGAAGTATGCAACAAATTGAATAACCCGCCATAGAATATGCCAACCTGTACTGAGACCTATGATTTACAGTTGAAGCTTGAAGTCCTCTGTGGACTGTCACGAAACGTCTTTGAGTACATTTTACAACATTGGTCGATCCAGTGGGCATGCATCTGACAACACTTGCCGCAGATGCTTCAACCTGTGTCCCGATGACCTGCACGGAGTAATAGTAGGTAGTTGGGATGTAAAGTGTGTTCAGGGGCGTCCTTCGATCCCTTGAATTCCTGGGCGATCCGTCCGAGATGCTCAACAGAACAATATGTACTCTATCTATTGGCTCAGTTATCCCATCAAGGGCCGGGCTTCAACTATAACGAAGAACACAATATCAACACTTCATAGCATCATGTCCCAATGCTAACACAGTGGCAATATGTATTCGTTGCCTTACTTGCCCTCTATATGGTACAAAGACCACCTACAAAGTAGTTCGGAAGAGAGTCGCTGTATATTTTAGCCATCATTGGCTCGTTTTCTTTCTTGGCTCCAGATATCTCAATACTCTAGGTCTTTTCAGCAGGAGGTTAAAAAGTATTTAGTCCAGGTAGTGAAACAAAATCCCGGACTGTGCCTCGCACGGAGGCCACACAACGGCCGGGTCTTGACTCATGACACGAATACTCTTGAGGAGGGGGACACGACCCCCCCTTACCAAAGTAGCCTATGTTTATGTTCCCACCACTGAATCCTTTGAGCTCGTACGATGTTCATGGGCTCTTCCAATGACCATTATTCTTTGTTTCTTTATACTATATCGACGCGAAGAAAGGGACACACGATGGCAAGTGCTAGCCTAGACTATTCTGTAGCAGGTCCTTTGTCGTGATAAAGAGCAGAAAGACAAAGGTAAACGTGGAGTGACTCTAAACAATAAGACAAAACAAAAATCGACATTGAGTACAAGCCAAAACAATCAATATAAAATGATGTATCCTTCAATCTCTAAATCATATCCTCACATCAGCAAACCCAGCATTCTCTTAAGCACTGGTTAAAAAGCACCACAACCTTCGGCAACAGTTCGACTTGAGCTCATTCCCCACGATCGACAATGGCTTACCCAAACTATAACATAATCGTCCCACCTGAGGTTGCACGCAACTTTTTCTGCGCTATTTTTTGGGCCTCCTTCTGTGGTGCACTGCTGGCTTTTTGCATTGCTTCTTGTATGCACGCGATGGCAGAACCCCCCAACCGCAGTAACAAAAAACATAGTCATTGACGGATGCCGGCCTTCAAACCCAATGCCGAGGAACACCATGAATGATTATCTGCACTGGGAAGTGTTGCTAATCTTTGCTTCGGATGTGGTTAGTCGCAACCCCAGGTCCCCAGCGGCGTACTTAGTTCTGTCGCGACAGTTCTGGAGAGAAGTTGTTGATGAAAGAGCAGTTGCGAGTTACCACCATGTTCCTTGTCGTATAAGCAATGGCCTAAACGGCCGCCCCCTCGTTCAACGAGCAACATGGCCCCACGCCACCAGTTTCTTTTGTAATAATACTAGGCTCGATGGCGGAGGGGTTCTTCAATAAGACCCCAACCACCTGTCTTTATGAACTATGAAAATTGTGAAAGAATGAACCTATTCTAGAATGAGAAATATTATCACTAGTTCACTCACACATCCATTCCTGAAGTTTATATAAAAGTCTGTAACCAAGCGAATGTGTTAAATATCTGCTCTGCTTCTGAAACCATATGGCAAAGTGAGGCATCATTATACCAGTGACTTATTGCTACTTGAGGGTTTGAACTTGATCTAAACACAGGGTACTGTCAGGCATAAATTACAAGGGGCCGTGCTTCAACACACTAAGAGGCTTGTATTGTCGTATTCATTCCGACACCCAAGAGACTGGACAGAATTGCCAGTGTTCAAATTATGATAGCCGATCTATAACCATAGCATCAGATCATGTTCCTGCACGAAGTGTCAATGCCCGGCATCCAGCAGCTCAAGTCGGTCTCTATCCATGATACCCAGCTCTTTTTCTTTATCCAAGTTGCTATCGTCCGGGAAAACCACCAGCCGCGGAGTATTTTCAAGCATAGCATAGTATCTCAACGGTCCAAAGCAAATGTTTTACTACTCATAAAGCCTCGGCCCATTCGAATGAGCGTGAAGCATCACTTATGACATCGGATATGAGAATCGTTGGCCTAATTATACCTCGGTAGAGGCCACATGCTGGCCTGGTCTTGACCTGTAATAGATACGAGAAGTTTCGTTCCAGAGTCATGCGATGTGCATCATAAGCCTTCCGCCAGGAGGTTCCGTCAAAAGAGTACACGGATTCTCCTCCAAAACCAAGTAATCGATGTGTTCCCAAGATGAAATCCTTTGAGGCTATGGGAGAGCATCACCCTCGTGTACGGGGGCAGACTGTCTGGAGAGGCCAGTCAGGTGAGGCCCAATCTGACCATGTTTTACAAGCTTTCACGTGGCAATATTGCTTTGTTTCTCGGTTCTGTGTTGATTTGAATAAAGGTAAACAGGCGTTGACGCGACAAGTTACGTTGTTCACCAAATACCCTATTTACGGGGTTCTTTGTCGTGACAATAGGAGGCGAGAGAACAAGGGCAAGACATGACAGTCCAAAATAGAACAAACCAGCATGAGAATTGATTGTTCGTCAATCCTCGTGGTTTATAAAAGGCTGTGGCCGGGCATCACCAAGACACGACAGTTCGCTCCTCACATCAACACTGATTCAAAAGCCCCAAAGCCTCTACGGACAGTTTGACCCTAGTTTGACCTGCTATAATCACAGACAAGATTAAGATGAGTACATTCAGAGCCATGTACCACCGAAGCTACGGACGACAACCCGATTTTGGCGTTGTAGTCATCGTCTGCTTCGTCATCCTCTTGATTGCCTCCGCTGCTGCGCAACTGATCATCTCTGCTGGGAGGAACATAGGTTTCTTTGTGCATGTATTCGTGCTTTCGGTGGCGGTTGCGTACATTCTTCTTCATGAGCTCCCTACAGAAGGGACGCTGATAGAGCAATGGCTGTTGGATATATCCTCCTTCGTGAGGTCCCTATAAGAGGGTCATTGGTAGAGGAATGGCTGCTAGCTGTGGAGGCGTTCCCTGAACCAAACCCAATTTTCTGGACAAGCCGGTCGTTTGACGAGCAACATGGCCCAACGCCGCCTTTGTCTTTTTGTGGTGGCATAAGATTCGACCACATGTGGTTTCTTTGTCCACCAACAGTTATCTTGGTGAGCTGAAAAGACAGTAAAATCATCAGCATGTACTAAGTACAATAAGCAATAAAAGCACACATTTAATGAGAAACTCTGTTATTAAGTACTTGCACTAGTGATGACCAAGTGACGGAGTTTGATATATTAGATATACTTCTCATAGAACCTCAGCCTATTCACAAATCACCGGACACCACTCCGTAGATGCTTCGACATGCATCCTGATGATACAATTGGGAGAGTAGCACGCGATTTGAGCTTTCCGGTGTGTTGAGACCAACCTGAATTCAGGTTCGCGAGATAGAATGCTATGAGGCCTGCCAGTGTTACATCCTTGCCTACGGGTGCAGACTATCTAACAAAGCCCCTCGGGTGAGCTAATTACCTATATTCTGTCATAGGCTCATATCTCTATTCTTATTCATCGTGGCTGATGGTTTCTTTTGACAACATCACCAAGAGCAAACAAGTGAGGCTTGGTCTGAAAGAATTTGCGAGCTTTCTTTATGGCCCTCATTCTTTTTTTCTTTATACCTGCCTACGTATGGGTAAACGGAATATGCACGCGGTGCGGCAGCCTTGGTTGTTCTTTGATCATCTGGCTTACAAAACCCTTTGTTGTCACAAAGGGCGGAAGAGCAAAGCCAAGAAATGATTCTATTGTAAGTTACATGTTGGATTAGATGAACACAAATGGACAAGGATGGTTGTTGTACATCAAATCTCACGGACTATAAGAGACTGTATCCAGAACACCAAGACACAACAGGCCACATCCGATTCAACGCCTATTCAAAAACCACTACAGCCTTCATTCGAAATTCAACCCGAGTTTGAACTACCACGATCTTGAACAAGATAAAAATCCAGCAAGACCATGGCCTACCAAAACCGCCAAGAGTCAGTCTCGCTCGAGAGTGAAGTCGCCACGATCTTGATGTTCATCATCTTATTTGTTGTGGAGATGATAACATCCGATGCGAGGCATATGATGTTATGCCTTCAAGTCTACTTATTGGCGGTTGTGTGTCATCATCTTCTTCTCTTCATCATCGGGGATTGAAGCTTGTCGAAGGGAGCCAGCGACATAGGAAAAACTGCGAGTTGTGGCCGTGTTCCCGGAGGGAGAACCAGTGGCCTGAACGGTCCGCTCGCTGGACAGGCAACATGGCTCAGTGGCACCTATTTCGTCTGCGCCGATACAGTATTGGACCACATGGGGGTTCTTTGTTGAAACACTGACGGTCTGTCTTGACGAGCTGTGAGGGCACCTAGAGGCATAGTATGTGCTAGAAATAGAAAAGGAAAAAAAGAAAACGACATTCTTTACCGAATATATTTCCAACTCTTATGTGAAAGATGATAGTTGTAGTGCCCCCGTTAGATATTAACTGTATTGGTTTCATTGACGTCTCGGAGAGGGGCGATCAGGCACAATAAGAAGGGCCAAGTGCCAACACGATGATTCTGATATCAAATTATGTTGTCGTTTCTGGGATATCGAACAAAGCTGTCAATGTTCAAATTGTAGACAACCAATCTTTGACGATCGCGTTAAAGTGATCGGGTTCTTGAACGAAGAGCCAATGCCCAGCGGGTAGCAGCTCAAGCCTGTCTCTGTCCGTAAGACCTAGCTCCCTTTCATTGGCCAAGTTGCTATCGTCTGGGAAACAACCAACCGCAGAGCCATTCTTCTCGCTGGCCAAAAGGTTTTGCCTGTTTCCCATGTGCAATATGCTGGCTCCAGCGAGTTCTGGTATCCTGTCTGATACACAACCCACTCGGGTGTCCCAAGCAATCTCATACGGTGCCATGTTTTGAGCCACTCTGGTCCAACGGTAGATGAAAAAATGGGTTCAAGCACATGTCGCGCTTTTCCATCCTCCATCATTGCGCAGAATTCCGAGTACCTTGCGACTGGATTGTAGTACACGGGACTGACCAGGACCAGGGCCTTCACCAACTGAGGTGAGCGTACGGCAAGAAGTGATGCGACAAGACAGCCGAGAGAGTGACCAACGACAATGACCGGTTCAGTGATGTCGAGGTGCTTGAGCAGAGCCACTGCGTCATCACTAGTTACTTCTGCACGCAGCTGTTCGGGACTGGACTCAGGAGGCAAGGAGGAGCGCCCATTTCCCCGAGAGTCGAAGGCGACGACTTGATACCCGAGCGCTTTGAAGAATGGGATCTGGAAGATGAAGTCTTGGCTGTCGCACGCCCGGCCGTGGAGTAATAGGACAGGAGGGCCTTAGCCTTCAGTGATATAAAACAGGGAGACGTTGTCTCTGACAAGGTGTGGCATCGGGAGGTGTATTAGGTGGGCTTGAGCTTGTTTGGGCAAAACAGCCATGCAGAGGAGTAGAGTTTTATAGCCTCTCACAGGCAAGAGACTGCGCATCGTCGGCTCCTTTTATCGTCCGCGCTGATCGTTGGCGTGCGTCATCGTCAGCAGTTAAGCCTCAAGCCCCACGCTAGTCACTGAGGTCTTCGAATCGAGATGGTGCGTTTGAGCCCGAAACCATGGACCTATTCCCATTTGAGTAAGGATATGTACGTAGGCGGCGTGGCTAACCCACTCTAGCCACCAAGCTGAGACGACATGAGAGTGACCTAGCATAACAACGAAGCCATTCTCGGTTGATGCTCCTCGAATTCGCCTACAATTATGCTAATAAATACCAATGGTAGAAGGTTGAATAAAGGGTTTGGGTCGAATAACTCACTGTAGGGACTTATTTGTGCTTAGGCATGCCGAGAGTCTAAGGGATAAGTTATCAACAATAATCTCACACAACCCGCTTCGCCATTGGGTGGATGGAGTTGACTAAACTATTCAACAGGAAGCTCATACCAGTGAAAATAGAGAAAAAAAGGTAACACGATCAGCCGAATGCGAGAAATGGAATGTAGGATTATGGCGTGATATACTTATACCCCCGGATATAGAGCCTGTTCAACGATGATCCCTTGACGCTCAAACTCATCCTACCGCTAATTCTGGAGCTTGATCTCAATAAACTGGTGCAGTGCCCCAGGCACATTGGAAACATGAGTAATCTCCAGCCTCTTGTCAACCTTGGCCAGCAGACTCTTCCAGTCCTCCAGGCTACGCTCCAACGAGTTGAACGCATTCAGCATCTGAAGATCAGCCGCATTCATCATGCGTCCCAGAGTGATGAAGGGGAGAGCAGCAGTGTCTGGTGGAGCCACGACCTCAATTAGGAGAACACGGGAACCAGATTCCAGGTGTGGGACCAGGGATGCGAGGACCTTGGCAGCGTACTTGTCGGGCCAGTCATGGAGGATCGTCTTGAGCATGTATACCTGACCCTTGGTGTTTTGGGGCGTGAAGAAGTCGCGCGCTTCAAAGGTGACCCGGGGCTTGAGCTCCTCAGGCAGTCGCTCGTCGAAAGCGGCCTTGACTTCAGGAAGATCTTGTACAACAAACTTCAAGTTGGGGAAAGCCTTGGCCAGATGGCTAGCGTCATGGCCGCTAGAACCTCCGATCTAAGACATGTCAGTATACCACACAAGGGGTGTCTGGGAAGGCTAGAACTCACATCAACAACAGTGGCTTCGCCAAGCTGGGCCCAGTCATAACCCGTGCTCAACAGATCCTCAATCTTGATCGATGATGCAGAGGCAGCAGCTTGCATACTCTCGGCAAACTTGGTAGCTCGCCATCCCTTGGGCTTGCCCTCGACGTCACGATTCAGGTAATCCCAGAACGACTCGGGGTTGTCCAGCCTGTCAACATTGGCAACAGCGAATCCACTCTCCAAAGGCTCCTCGCTCCATGTTTCCTTCCCAGAGCCGTACTTTCGGAATGCCTCGGGCATGTGGAGAGCACCGGGTCTGGCCTCGTGGAAGTTGTGGCGAAGCCAAGACTTCATCAGGGGCTTCTTGACGGGGAGAGCAGAGAGAGACGTATGAACAACCCTGTCTGGTGCGTTTGGGTCCACGGCGAAGAACCGGATAGAAATGGCGTACTTGAGAACACGACGGACAAGGCCCTCGGGAAGGTCAACTTTGGCGGCGATCTCTGCGTGTGTCGCCGATCCGTCCAATGGGACGGCATTCCAAAAGTCAAACTCGTTGAGAATATCCATGGTGGCTGTATCGTAGTTGAGCTGCTCAGGTTAGCTGCGGCATTGGAATGTCGATGGGTAGACAAACGAAGAGAGGGGTTATGAAAGATGCGTCAGTCGGGCCCAGCGTGAGACGGTGAATGTCGTTAATGGCATCGAGCAACGCCATACGAAGACCCATGACCTCGGGAGACTTTGGATAGTCGACAAGACTATCCAGAGCAAAGGATGGAGCGGCATGTCCGCCTTTCTCCAGCGTTGCCGCGAGGGCATTCGCGGCTTGAGAGATGGACTCAGCCAGACTGGTCAAAGAGGGCTGCTGCTTGTCGGCCATTTTTTCGAATGCTTAGAGTTTGTTGAATTGATTATGCTGTTCCTACAGACTTTTTGTCAAGATATATGTCTACTGCGGAGTAGGTCGTATGCGTTGGCCAAGACGACCTTGGTTTTAGCCGAGCATCAGCTCCTTGACTCACGACCAACGCGGTCAGCACTACTCCAAACCTGGCAAGCGAGATGCAAATCAGCGCGGACATGAAGCCTCAAAGGGAATAGCAGATTGGTAAGCAGCCAGGAAACCCTGGTTAAGTAGTCCGACAAAGCCAATCAGCAAGCAACTTGAACATGACAGCACGTTCTGCGCGGGTAAGGCTGAACTCGGTTGGACGAGCGTGACCACCGACGGCGTTTGAGTCTTCCTCCTGCTTTCTGCTAGCTTTTTCATTCGTCAAGTTACAGGCAATTGCCGCTTAGCATACAGGACAAAGTCCCTCCTCCTCCAGAAGCAGAAGGTTGTATGGTTTAGGGCTGATCTGACGGTCCCAAAAGAAACTGGTTGCATTCCGGATAGCTTCATGGTATTCTCTATGACCAGGTATAAAATTTCAACCCTGGTGGTTGCCGCTTAGCTGATTCTCCTCCAACTGTTGGTTGGTGCTTCATTGTCAGACTTCATCTGATCTCCGAGCCTAGGTGGTTGCGTTGCTCATGCATGCCGTGAGAAATTAAAGCAGACAAGTCAGTTTAGGCCAAACCCCCCTAGTTGCTCTCAAGAGTGAGCAACAGTGGTTCCCCCTGTCTTCATCACGCACTAGAACATGTATGGACAGCTTGAGGACTAGGGGCTTATACTCATTTCCTTTTGGAGATGCTCGCTATTTCTCAGATTATCAATCATACATGTCTCCCCCTCCTCGTTACCATGCATCGTGCAATCAATGGCCACCGGCCGTGTTCGAGTTGTCTGCACAGGTCCAAGGTCCTGACTCCCCAGTTTCTTTCAAGCTGTCCATGATACCAACCACCGATCCGTACGTGCCGGCAACCACCATGAAGGTGCCTGAGACGATGACAAAGACGCTCCAGGCGACCATCAGGCACCATCCAAGAGACTTGGTCTTCTTGCCTGAAGTCCAATTATCGTAAAGCCACATACAGCCGTAGGGCTGGAAACACATAAAAGTGCCAAGCAAAGCACCAATTAGCGAAACAAGCCCGCCAAACACTGGGATGCTGCTGGCGATGATGTACGCGATAATGGTGACTCCTCCAGTGCAAGCCAACCAGGTGCCCCAGTGCACCGCACTGTTGGAGTTGAGGTGCTTTGTGCCACGGAGGAGTCGGATGAAGAGATACTTGGCCGGGATCTATGTAAAAGTCTAATTAGCATCTAGACATGGAAAAGCTCATAGTCACTCACATGTGTCATAAGCATGGCGGTAACAATCAACCCTGGCAGGGCAAATCCGTAGCAGACTTTTTTCATCAGAACTCCGGCCGAGCCTAACGCAGGCGATGCAACGTAAGAGCCACAATAATAGTAGACCACGATACCAATGGTGATATAGGTGACGGTTACGATAGACTGACAAGTCAGGAGTGAACGGGTGTAGTGGCGAGGCTCGCGCATTTCGGCTGCAATTTGGAAGAAGGCTGGCGTCCCTGAGAATGCAAAGATATGGGAAGATATGGCCGAGATACCATCCACGAATATTGGGGCATTGGTGAGTTTGTAGTCTGACTCCCAATGGCCTTCACTGGGGGAAGGGGCATCGGCAGGACGATCTTGAACACCGACGGCGACGGTCACACAGAAGACTAGAACGATCGGATCAGTTGCCGAAGGCTTCTCAAAGGGGCTTCAACTTACTGGCCGTCATAATGCAGACCAAGCCAATCCATGCGATCCAGCCAATTCGGCCGAGGGTACGAATACTGGCAAAGAGGAAACCAAGCACCGCGGCAACAGCGACAAAAACAGCAGTACAAGCTGCGTGAGTTGACACCGAGTTTAAGCCAATCGAGATGCCTAACATTGCGGAACCAGCGACGAAGATCCAATCTAAAGAGTGTCAGCAAGATTCAACGGCTTGCTGGTCCTACCTGCCGAGACTTGCCACTCACATAGCATAAAGACGACGGCAAGAAATTCGCGGCCGGGGCGCCCAAACATGAGCTGACCGGCGTCATCGAGACCGTAGACTCCGGGATGTCGGCGTTTAAAAACGCCAATCATATAATCGGACCAGGTGGTAATAATTGCGACGACGACAAGACATATGACACCTGGAATAAGGCCGAGGGCATCAAAGGTTTTGGGGATAGATAGAACGCCAAGACCGATCTGAGTCTTGGTCATCAGAGCAACAGTCGCGATCCATCCGACCTGTGTATACCAAATATTTAGTGTCTGCCGTTGTGATACTCTCTCCTAACTGACTGACATTTCGGTAGTTGGGGCCGCCCTCTGAAACCTCACCAAAGACGGCGTCTTCAATGTGTGGTGACGATTCGCCATCCTCGGAGCACTGAGAAGGACTTCTCTGAATCACCCCAGAGAGCTCGAGGTCTTGAGGAGTCTCCTTCTTGTCAAATTTCATGTTGAAGTTGCAAATGGACAGGGTAAAATCTGGGGAATATGGGGAAAATGGAGCAGAATGGGGCACGATGGAGTTTGTGGAGGCTGGAGAATCTGGGGAAGAAGGGTCTGGTGACTCTGGGGAAAGCCACTCCTTTAAAGGATGGGTTTGCCATTAGTCAACGAAGCTCGTAAGTGCATCATGGCCCCATGGAGGCCCCGTCGTGAAGGTCCGGCCGCCCCACGCCGTTGAAGAGGAACAAGGTTGAGGCGTGCATGAGTTATCGAGAGCTGCGGAGCCTGCGGAAGTGTGATGTGCGGAACCGGACTGGGCCAGGGGGACGGGGATAACGGCCCCCGGGACTACGATCTCCCCGGCCGGACCCATTATATTATTGATCGAATGGGCTTCCCCTTTCAGTGAGGATGTCTGATCGGTGAGGGCCAATTCGGACGCTGGGACAGGGAACGTGCGGTTGGGCTGTTGCCCCTTAGCTGCTCTGTAGCTAGACTACGATAGACTTTATTGCCAAATGTGATGACCGCTCGAGTAGAGTAGCAGCGTACATCAAACACCCTTGTCTAAATCACCGACTTGGCGCTTCTAGAATGCATAGAATCCTCTCCCTTCTGTTGTCGGCACGTTCCTTGCCGTCTTGTAGCCCAACTTCACACCTGCCACGTTGGCACTTCCCATGCCCTAGCAACTCGCGGAGGTGTAAAGACCGAAGTGTCAAATCCAAGGCTGCCGATAGGCCGGAACCTGGACGATCCATTTGTTCCGTGGCATAAAATGACGTGCATCTCCCGGGATCGGTATCTCGGCTTTCAACGCCGGTCACGCTAGAGTGGAGCACGGAGACAGCTCCGGCCGTGATATACATGGCCCACCCAGCCTCACTCTACTTTAGAGCAGGGGACCGTCTTGAAAAGTCATTATCTTGTCACCTTTTTTGAGGCATTTTATGAGTCTATCATGACTCGGGAATGGTCGGTCGATAAGGACATGATTGACACTCAGTTTGCCTCATGAAGAAGGTGATAATCCCGGCTGTGCTCTCTATTCAGCAGGCGATAATCCACTGTGACATTGAAAGTTTTGTTGACAGGATTATTATGCGGAAAGGCTTCTGACGTCAATTTCTAAGCCCTCACTTTCAGTATCAACTCTATTGACATGGTTGGATCCTCGTGTTGAGTGCGACGTGCCCCGGTCTCCTCTTCCGAGGACTTTACTATCGCAACGCCACAAGTGTATATTATCTGCATATTACCAACATAACGGAAAAGCTACAGTTCAAGTCATAAAAGCTTGAGAATTTCGAAGAGTGTTGGGGATAAATAACTCAGACACATCACCCGGCTCCCGGAGAAAAAAACCGAACGAGACTAAGCCCAAGCTTCTTTACCATGGTCAAAAGTCATGATAAGGCCCCGGGCCAGGCCATGTCACGGCAGGCAGGTAATTCTTCTCTTGAATGAGGTATTCAGACCTCGGATAGCGTTCAAAGAATCCATGCGTTATGTACAAGCCAGCGACTCTAGATAGTAAACAAATTATGAAATAGCTAGCCATGTGCACAAGGGTCGACAAGCGCGGTTTGAAGTGCAGGCTTGAAGCTGAAGATGCGGAGTGGAGGAGGACGAGGCAATGGGGTTTTAAGATAGCAGACCAATGACATGGCCTCTTTCCTTTCAAGCTCTATTGAGCGTATAGATACTTAAGTTTGCTTTAACTAGTTTTACTTCAATTATATCGCAAAGGATATAACCTGCCGGTATGTGGTACCTGTTCCTTCGGATAAGCGGCACTCAACTCATCTGCCAGCCCACGAATTTCAAACTTAACGCGTTCCTTTCTCTTGGGACAGAGACATGCGGTTCAGGAACCAGTTTTCCCGGTGTCTAGGAATTGGGGACGAACCTGGTAGATGCAAATCTGGTTACCAGTCTTGGTGCCTGGCTTCAGACCGTGTATGGAGGCGTAGTGGCCAGCGATTGTAGGCGTCAATGACTTAGCTAATATGCTTAGCAGGGATGGTACCGTGGAAATCCGTCGCACCTGAGTTTATTACTTCCATGCCATTCACACAAGGGATTCCAAGGTCGTTGATGCAGTGCAGCAGCTTTTCATTGAACGCATTGTTGGCGGCGCTAATCCGGACAGCACCACCCAAACCTTGAAAGAGCATCAAGGCCGAGATCCCCATCGTAATGTCACGAGGATGCACCATTACCTGGGCCGCGACTTGAAGAAGTTGAAAAGCACAGCCGAAGCCAAAGCCAAGGAGGATATGATACCTAATCCACTTGCCCACGCTGGTGCTGGCGCCGATAGTGGCAATGACCACGGCGAGGCAGATGAAGGGAACGCAGTATCCGATCTTACTTGTTCTAAAGGCGCAAAAATGATGCCAATAACGTTGGGGAGATTGAGAGGGATCGTGCCGATACCTATTTGAGGGCGGTTGCCCCTTTGACAGCCTGGAAGTAGATGGGTATGAAGAAGCTGAGGAGAAAGAAGGCACCAGCGAAGCAAAGCGTGAGCAAACTCTAGGCGAAAATTCAATACTGTTAGTTACTTGGCAATACGAGGCGGAACTATTGTTGTTTGTCAATTGAGTGTCCCCTGAGGAGCTCCAAGAATCTTACCAGTCCCTGCTTCGCCTAGCCAGATCTGACTACCCCATAAGTCGGCATAAGACTGCAGCCCGTACCCCGCCCCACTTGGCCCCGTGATGACCTCAATACATGAGGGGTACCTTTAGTTCCTTGCATAAAGGATTTACTAGCAAAACACCATAGAAATCATTTTCAATTCAATAATGAGGACCAGATCAATGACCAAGGA
>SSHR01001215.1:0-32749 GCA_006518225.1 Fusarium neocosmosporiellum | reverse complement strand
TTAAGGAGTTATAATATTGCCTCTTTAGGCTATATTACCCTTTTAGGAAGGGTTATATAACTTTGGACTTAGGGCTTTTATAAAGCCCGATAAAGCTAATAAAGCTATCCCTATTTAAAGGGTATTTCTTACCCGGTTTTAAATATCTTAGTTTAAAACCCTTAATACCGGAATCATGTGAAGGGCTATATCGTCGTCTCTCCGAACAAGGTCGAGGACCTCGTCGCCATAGTCCTTACCCTCTTCTGGTAACTATCGAGAAACATCTACGTCTCTTGGAGTGGCTCCCAGCAAGCCTGGCGCTGCAGACGTTAGGCATCTTCTCCAAGTGCGCAAGCCCCATGTCTAGGCCGCGCTTTCATAGCTCCAAGAAAATAATCCGCTTTACGAACACATCACGATCGACTATGGCGAGACAGATGGCTGGCGGTACGCAGATGGCTCGGATGTACCTATCCTCACTATGGATAGTAGGCAGCGGGAAGAGCCGTCCGTTGCCGAGAAGACACAGACAGATCATATAGTCCCAGATACCGATCGAGGTTTGGAAGAAACCTGATTCACGACCATTGAAGAGATTGTTGCTTGCGTCGGCGCAGGCTCACTCCAGCGACGACTCCAGCCTTCCCGAGGGTAACTCTACCGAACGAATAGGACGACCTTCCCTTGCCCGGGGACCCTCGTACCTCCATTCCAGGACCAGAGGATGCCGACGGCAATGGTGACGTTGTTCTTGAGACGACGTCGTCGGGAATGTTTCCCCTTGATGGGCCGGCGGCTTTTGAAGAGGCCGGTAAGCTATCATTCCTGGCCGACGCTATCCAGACGAGTCGAACTCGAGGTGCCGATGAGGCTGAGCTCTGCGCCATGCACGTCCAAGGAACCGCAGGGCATCCGTTCATCCTGGTGGAACGACGTGCGGACTTTGCGGATAGCCTGCACACGAGGACTTCTTCCCGCGCACCCTTCCCGAAGCTCTTCCCCTAGGGGAGAGGTGGCCCAAAGGCGCTGGACGTGTCGGACCGCGAGCAACAGCAAGCTCCAGAGGCCGCCCATCCCGTCTTTTGTTTTCTGGTCTTCAACATCCTCCTCCGCTCACCTAACCGCCGCATCAGCATGGTGCGCGCACGACAAAGGGCTCTTTCGAGAGGGGCTGAACGGGGTTTACGCAACACTGACGGGGGGACCGACTGGAAAAAGAGCTGAGGACGAGATGCGAGAAACGAGAAACGACGACGGACGCAGACGCGGTGTTTTTGCTCCGTGAGTTGACCCATCTTTGGCCATGCACAGCCGCTCTCGCAACGAAACGCGGCTGCTCATGCGCAGAAGGATACAAGCAAGCAACTGACATCTGGGCCGGTACGTCCGCGATTTGGATCACCATCAACCCCAACACGACATCAACAACCCGGTCAAGATAAGGCTCTCCATCCATAGACTCTACGATTACTACACGGCGAAAGAGCTTTTGGCGGATCTCTGGGGAAGATACGATAGGATCGCCCTCGGTACCATAGATCCGGTCAGCTCGGCCATCTTCTTGCATAGAGAAATTTCTCTATTGTTCGAAAAATACGTCAGAACAGGCCAGGAATCCGTCTTTGGGAAGGTCAGCCATTACTATGCAACGGTAGAGACGAACGATCGTGGTAGTCTGCACTTGCACGGACTCCCTGTGGTTACACGGCAACATGGAGGAGTTGCCGTCGCTCGTTGACGACATCGCCGACCCTCGAGAAGAAGAGTACGATGCCCGAGTGGCGCGCTACATGGGCTCGGTCGTTTCACGAGTGCTTGGATGAGGACGCTGGAAAAGGCTCTCCGCCCAGGAGCGGAAGCCGATCTACCCGGTCGAGGGAGATGATGAATGGCACCGAGGCTCTCACTGCGGCCTTTGACGCCGAGTCCAACTTGATCGCATACTTTTTGGTCCTGTTCTCGGCTTTCTGAGTTCAGGAACCAACAGGATAGGAGTTGATTAGTATCCTGCACGCCATCAATCCCACGTCTGCTTTGGACTGGATGAGCTTGATAATTCTCCTCGACCAGATCCCCCCGCAACTGCTACCGAGGAGACAAGGCCGCTATCGCGTATCGCTTCTTCGACCCTATAGTCCTAGGCCTTGCCTTCCGAGCCATCGCAGCCGGGCATCCCAGAACGCGCCGAGGTTACGATATCGGCATGCCTATCGCTTCTGTCTTTGCAAGCCCGAAGAGCCCCGAGGCCCCTGTACTGTCGACATGTCTTTGATCAAAAGGCGCGAGAGTCTTGAAATCTTGGAAGCGACGCTCCGAGGGATTGTAAACGGTCACATCACGGCCCTCAGAGAGCATGGGTCGATACCCCCATCGTGATCAAGCACTAGGGCGAAATGTGCATTGCAATGTTTAGTGGTATTTATGTACGTCTAGACTGGAATAAGTTCTGGCAATGATCAAGCACTTGTCTAAAAATTCACGCAAAGAATAGTGCCTGTCTCGTTGAGCCAGGTCTAACATACATGCGGCTTTACGCATGGGTCTTCTCGCTGGCAATCTCCTTTACAAGCGCCACCACCTGCTCGTCGCTCATTTCCTCAACGCCCAACAGCTCATTGTCCGTCTTCTCCAGTCTCTTCACATAACCCGGAGTAGAGATGGAGAACCTGATAATGTCTCCAATGACCTGCCAGTTCACCTGGCCAGCCTGCAGCTGAGCCATTGCCTCTTCAAACACCAGGTTCATGTCCAAATCCTCCTCCCAGCCTTGATCGCCCAGAGCCTTCTTGACAAGATTCGCGAGCTTCCTCTGCGTCATTTGTCTGTTGTAGATGTAGCAGGTTCGATTCTTGGTCTCTTTGGGCTTGGAGAGAATGTCTGCAACAGCAGTGGCCACCGAGGGGAGAGTGGTATGCGGAACGACCGTGTTGCCGCCGTTCAGGTAGGTAATCTTTCTGTTCTCAAGGTCGATGGCGAGGAATTTCATGCGAAGGCCCCAGTCGAGAAATGCGTGGTTGGAGATGGCCGTCCAGGTAATCTTGGCGTCGTCGGCGAGCTGCTGGATATGCCCTTGCCCTGGAAGGCGGCCAGGCCTCGCGCTTTGGCATTGGCTGGGTCCGCGCTGAACTCGGCTGGAATCATCCTGTAGACACCGGCCGCGACGGCGGCATCCATCAGGCGAATGGACACAGAAGGGTCGGGCACCGAGGTGGCATTGATGAGTGCATCCTGGCCCTTGAGGGCCTCGGTCAGGGCGGAAGCGGATTCGAAATCGACCACCTGCACGGCAACCCCAGAGGGCACGTCACTCACGGCCCTGCGAGAAAGAACAGTAACATCGAAGCGACCGGTCCCGACCAGAGCCTGCAGGATGCACGAGCCCAAGCTACCAGATGCCTGAGATGTGTAGATTAGCTCATGTTGGAGGCCATAATACAATAGCAAGTCTGTTACCCACCCCGGCAAGAGCGACATTCTTAATTTGGTGAGCCATGATGATGTAATGGAGTGAATCTCAAGATTGATGGATTGGATGGTTCTGTAGTCGAGTATGGAGCGATGATGTTGGAAAGTGATGCAGAATACATTGGCATGCCGGTGAGTATTTGACGCCTTTTATACCAAGAAGCTGTTGTTTGTCCAAGTTACTAGACAGATATATTCGAAGCATTATTCAGCCCGAGCAAAAAGTATCAAGACCGGATTCAATTAGGTACCGAGAAGCACATGTTTGACTCCGATCTTGAGAGCCCAGACCGCCACACCTTGTCCTGACTTACACGAGCGCACCGCAATCGTGCCGCCTTGCGGGCCGCCGCCCCCAGACTTCGGATATAACTAGTCCAATTCGGTAAAGAAAGATGAGCGCATTTATGCAAAGGCAGGGAGACCCTTGGCATTGACGAGCTTTAAAATGTGGTTCCTCTCTGTTTGGAAACCGATTATTGTTACCAACATACGACGCCGGCTGGGTCAGTCGCTGACAGAGAAGGTTAGTCATTGATCGACCATGCATACGTCGCGAACCCATCTTGGATACAAAACCCGAGCGGGATACCGACCTTTCAAGCCCGATTGATGCAGTGCTCTAGTATGCGTTTACTTGCAAGAGAGATGACTGGTGGACTGTTGGAAAAGCCCGTCATCACCGATGGCTTCATTCTCGGATGAGGGCTGGAGCTGATTAATCCCCCTCAATGAGCTCATCCGTCTCCGACCCATTGCTTGATACGCGCCGTCTACGTTGGCCAGTGTGCCGTGATGCGACACCGAGTCGCCGATTACAAACGAAATGCAACTGCTGGCTGCTGCCGAGTTGAGCAAGTATTTCTCCAGACTGCTCTGGGGTTCTGCCGCGCTGGCGACTTGGGGTCAATGGAGTACTGCAACTTGGGATCATACCGACGAACTGCTCCCACTTCCCCACTGAGCCTAAGGACGCATAGGTCTGGTTTCGGCCGTGGTCTTTTGCCGTCATGGTCATTGACACCCAGGAGAGCCACGAATGCTTCTGAGACTGCCTTTTATTTTTATTTTTATTTTTTTTTAAGAATAATATACTATAATAATATAATATCTGAAACGAGTGGACGGGTGGTTGATGATGCTGGTACATCCGATGACACAGACGTCCCGTAATAACCATCTCTCTCAGTGTCAAACGTATCAATCCATCCCAGATTCCTAGCCCATTCATCCACCGACCGACCATCTTTTCCTCATATCCACCACGTTCCCAAACCAACCCGTCGTGAGGGGGCATGTCGAGGCCATGCCCAGGCCATTGTGAGGGGGTCCAAGTCAGAAGCAACCAGTGTGTGTGCCGCATGGACTAAGAAAATAAAACACACTCAAAAACCGAAAACACACCGAGGAACCGAAACCTCCCTTTTTCCACCATCACCAACCCCAACATGATCGCAACTTGGTCCTCTGCATTCCACATACGACCATACCCACTGGAAAACTCGGGATCCCGTCCGCTCTCCCATAGATAAGCCAGTGAGGGGCGGATTAGNNCCCGCTGTTGTATGTTTTTTCGTCTTTTTTTTGGTGTTTCGCCAAATCTCTCCCCCCCTTTTTTTGTTGATGCTCCTCCTCTTGACCTCCCCCTCTCGACACCTAGTAGGTGTCGTTCTAGATGAGTGACAAGCTGCCATAGCTGTCCAAAGATTCAGCCCCGAGATGGAACTTCAAGTCGTTGCTCGGCACCGCACACCCAGACCGTGCCAGATACAGCAGCATCGGCCCCGGAGAAGGAATGCGCCTGATGGTCTCATAGTACGGCTCCAGAAAGTTATTGATCAGGGTCCGATCCACGGCGACCCTCCACCAGCTCATCGAGTGCCTGACCTCCAGCTCGCGCAGGGTCGGCCTGTCCGGGTTCTGCTCCAGGTAGTAGCGCACGAGCTTGACCATGCCCATGGCCACGGCAAAGTAGAGCAGCCTGAGGCTCTCGGTCACGACGCCGTTGACGTGGCAGCAGAAGCTGGCGTACCAGTTCTCGCCGACCCTGACGGGCGCCTCGGTCACGAGCTGGTGGATCCTTCGGAGCATGTTGTCGGCGAACCTGGCGCTGAACTTGTCCTCGCTCTGTACGTACATCATGCAGTTTGCCATCTCCATGTCCGCCCTGTGGAAGGGAGCCCCGAGGTCGTGGGCTAGTCGGCATTGGTGCCAGGACATGGAGGCGAGAGCTGCGTCTGGGCTGAAGGAGTCTTCTTCAAATTCAGGTTCAGGTTCCAGGCCTGGGATGGGCCCCGACTTGTGCCTACCGAACCACTCAAAGGCGGTTCGATGAACAAACTCAACCGAAGAGTCAACCAAGGCGTCGTGGTTAGGGTGCGACTCTGGTTTCCCGCAGAAACACTTGGTCATGTCATCCCCGCCACCTCGGAGAACCTCGAGAAGCCCACCGCAGCGGCTGGCAATGCGGGCCTCCAGAGCCAGGCACTGCCTGTGACGCGCCTGGAGGCTTCTCTCTTGATGAGGCTCAAAGTTGTCGAGGTCCAGGTTGTGCTCGTCGATGGCGGCCAAGCCGACGGTCCAGGTCCGGCCCCGCTCGGCCTGGTCGCTTCGCGACTGCTTGCTTCTGTAGCAGATGCGGAGGATCTTGGCTGCCTGCTCGCGGTGGCGGGGATCTACCAGGCTGAGCATGTGCTTGTACAGGTCCTCGAGCTTTTCTGGTATGGCCTCGATGCGCTGTTCAAGCTGGTGCATGTCTTCATGTTTGTCGAACCCCTGAAGAAGAGCCTTGGTCCCAAGGACGGTCCACAAAAAGACACCGCATGCCTTTTCAGCAAGCATCTCGGTGAACATCAGGCCCATGTTTTCGTCCACGGCTCGAATATTGTGCATGTACGAATGGGCACCGGCCTTGTCCTGAACATACTTCAGAACGTCTCCTCCAGTGAGGTCATGCAGATGAAGCTTTGGCGTGTTGGCAAACGCCTCGACAAAGACGGGATGCGGCCTGCTCGACACCACCACCTTGATCTTGGGCGACTGGATGAGCCGATGGATAAAGTTGACAGCTCTGGCCCGGTCCCCGGCATACTCATCCAGGGCATCAATGATGAAGCAGAAGCGCCTGTCGAGAACACCGTCCTCAGCCATCTTCTCAAAGGCCATTCTCACGTCCGGCACGGCCGGCAGAGGCAACAACTCGTGGGACTCAAAGAGGCATCCTTCATATGCGTAGCGCCACATGGTGGGCACGAGAAGGGGCATGATGGTGGGTATCTCGCGAAGGATGTGATAGAGTATCACCCTGGCCAGACCGTCTCGGGTTTTTTGAAGGTCTGCTCCCATGCTCCAGAAGAAGTAGGATCCCAGGGAGACGGTCTCTCGGCCTCCCCAGGCGGTCAGGCGCTTCCTGGTCTCTGCATGGTCGTGGACGTACTTGAGGAAGGTGGACTTGCCTGCACCGGCCTTCCCACAGACCCAGTAGATGTCGGATCCTGACTCTAGCCACTCGGCAAGGCCATCCCACTCGGCCATGGGCTCTGGTGGCTTGAGAGCCCACTCAAAGGTCCCGGGGTGAGCATCGTGCAGGGTATCCTTCCTCTCATGCATCCCGCGGAACCAGAGATCCTTCAGGACTCTTCTCCGCGCAAGATTGACAATGAGGTCCTCGGCCGAGTAAGCAATCGTGTCTCTCACCCCCTTGGCGGCGTCGCGCACCATGCGCAAGTCATCCATGGTCCTGGCCCTCCTGACGTCCTCCTTGGCCATCTGCGCCGCGCACTCGAGGCAGTTGGGGTTGGAGGCGAGTCTGTTGAGGGCATTGACGAGCTGTCCGACGTTCTCGATGAGCCTCTCGCAACCTTGAGGGTCGTTGACGACCCATAGAAACTGGGTTGGAGACGACGAGGAGCCGTCCTGAGCTTCCAGCACGCGGAACTCCCGACGGGAAAACTCGCTGTTGAAATGCTCCATTCGCGACTTGCTGAGGATCAGGTAGCTGGTGAGATAGGTCGCACCAGGCAGCGAGTCCTCCAGCTCATACATGGTGACTCCGAAGCGATGCTGGAGCTGCGCCTTGTCCGTGAGCAGAGTCTGGGCGTTGCGGAGCAGCTGGAAGGCCTTGTTGTGGACGCTGACATCGTCGAGGCACTTGTCGTAGGCCTCCTCTTCGGTGAGCTTGACCTTGGAGGCCCACTGGAGGAGCAAGGTCCGCTCGACGTCAAGCCTGGCCTGGAGGAGGGGCCACCCCTCTTCCATAGCCTTGAGGCAGCAGATGTCTGAGAGTATGTCGAGGCAGGCCTTGAAGGCGCCTGCGATGCCGGCCATGCGGGCGATGCCAGCGCTAGACCCAGCGACGCTTAGGGTCATGTCTGTGGTTGGCTCCGTAGTGGGTAGTTGTGTAAACTAGGTGAAAGGATAGAAGTGGGTAGTGTGTGTACTTTGTTGCTGATAGTTAACAAAAAGACAAAAAAGATCCAGGGGAAAAGGTCAGAATTTATCATGATGAGTGCCCAACTCTGTCCTCTCTCTTCTCTCTCCCTGTTGCTGTGCGGGGTTTCCCATCCCATGTTTGAGCCACTGGAAGCCGCGTTACGACAGCGCGCATTTGCACTTTCAAAGCAAGGAGGACAAAAAAACGCCTTGCATGTTGGCTCTAGGATGTGATAGGATTGTCCCAGGCGAGGGTGGCTAGCTGACCTTGGTCGTCGCGGGCCGCGTCTTGGGTTTCGGGCTGTTGGTTGTTAACGAAAAAAAAAAAAAAAAAAAAAAAGAACCTGTTTAACGGCAGTTGTCGATGCTATATATTCAACTGTATTTATCAAGTCTGCAACTCTCAAAAGGACCCTCTTTTTGGATACCCTACTAGCACTGTTTCTAACTCTTCCCTTCCAGAATTGCTAGTGGCCAAAGTATTTGCCCTATGGCCAGAGGTAGTGTAGTGTGCCACGTACCTCGCCCAGCTATATTTTCTTCTTTTCAGCAACTACTCTGAGACAGTCCGTGCGAACCGCTTCTCAGCCAACAAACAGACCCGACACTTGCTCGAGCAATCATGGACCTCGCCCAGGCACACACGATGCACTCATCTCTACGTGACCTTGTCTCGCCACATGAACCGACGACCCCCTTCGGCAGAGGGCCCTCCTGCCGCCTGCTGCTGGGGTCTAGAGCAAGCCTCCTATCCGAAACAATTGACTATTCAGAAATGCTGACACGCAGCCGTCTTGTCTCTTTTTTTTTCCCCTCTCAAGTCTAGCCAACCAGAGTGCGTCAACCGACAGCCTGGTCGGGGTCGGCAGCGTCGATATCACTTTCGATCTCCGGCATGATGCAAGTATCTGGGTGTCGTGTAACACGCGGAGGCATCTCGTTGAGTCCCCGAGGGCTGCAACAGGAAGAAGAAATCTCTCTCTTCTCAGCCCGCGCTGCAAGCCACATGATATGTCACCACCGCTTCCCCGAAGTCACCGGGTATCTCACCTCGTCTTGACTGTTTCCCGTCCCGGTATGTGGTTGATATCAGAGTTGCCTCCCCGCACGGGCCTCGCAGGGGAGTTGTGAGCTCTCTATAGACGACTACTTTCATTCTCTTCATTCGCCGGACGTGGCATTTAGTTTTGTTTGCTTCTTCTCCCGACCAGTATTGACGATTAAAAAGACTCAAGATCGCGTTGTCATGGAGCCATGGTGACAAGGCTCCGTCGTCACGGCGAGTTCATGATGTATTGAGGACTCGGCCATATATCCCTGCATGCCAATGTGCAATACAGAGTTCCCGTGTCAGAGATGTAGGGCGGGCTGCGCGTGACCAGAGAATACTTGACGCACGCTGGAATCAGGCTCGACAGTGTGAATCTCGATTCTCGTACAAGTCTTTTCAGAGAGCCTCGTTCAAAAGCCCGAGACATAGTCTCAATGCGAGACTTCAACACCAGTCGCTCCCATTTCAGTGACCACTTCAGGCATCAATATATCCTGTCTCAGTGAGTCAATTGTAAACGGTCCTTCAGTTGCGCAGCCTTGTGGGTTACGTACCTGACAACTCTCCACACTTGGACGTCAACTCTACGACACAGTGTATAACCAACCACCTCTCTCGCTAATGAGCTTGATCTCTGCTGGCATTGACCATGACAGACATCGTGGAGACTTGCTTGAAGAGTGACAGATCACATTAGAGGGAAATGACTGCTTCATAATCTATAGAAGAATCTTGCAGGGGCGGCGGCTCATTCAGTATCTGCTGATACACTCAATGTCTATGACTGATCACTGCGATCTGCAATCGAGGCTCTGTACAAGACCCCGGCTGCATCATCAATGTGGTGGCTATGAGAGCATCCTCTTACCAAGCCCAACAGCTGGGCAAGAGGTCAACCGCCAGCCCATTCTCGATCCATGATTACACAGACACGCAACCGTCCTTGCTGTCCTCAATAAAGATGCCACCGTAGATCAGTCCCTCGTCGAGATCACTCTCCTGGAAGCCAGAGTTGACAACGTCATCCGTTCCAGTAGGCTTCTTCAGAATACCAATCTGGTACTGGCCCCGTCCAGAGTTGTCATTGGAAATGGGCTCCGTGACAGCCTGGAGAGGCTTGCGGCCCTCCGAGTACCAGGCTTGAATGGTGCTGCGACCGGTCAGCAAAAAAGAAAAGGAAACATTCGAGTCTGAGGGTGAGACATTACTTACTTGTTGTCAAAGTCGAGCGTGATGGCAAAGTTCTGCCACACGTCCTTGAGGATAGGCGTGGACCAGATCTGCTTGTTGGTGCGGTCGAGGAGCTTCCAGGTGTCCCTGGGCAGGTCCTGGCCAATGATGGTGCCGGCTTCAAAGTTGAATTGGTTGCTCGAGAAGTCGGCCGCCTCGTGCCAGACATTCTGTTCACCCGTCAGCTCTGTTGGACTGCACTTTCTGCGTCAATTGTCTCACCAGGTACTCGTGGCTTAGGTTGAGGGGCCGGCTCTCATCCTGCAGAATGCTGAAATGAAGTGTCTTGACGCCTTCGGAAGCAGGGCTCTTTTCGTTGTCGTCCTTGGCGAATTGCAGCCCGGCGCGTCGGAAGCCCTTTTGCTGCATAAAGATGCTCTCATCGCTGATGGTGACCTCGAGGGGGACAGTCCGAGAGACGGCATCGAATCGAGAGCGAGGCGTGTTCTTGGGGAGAAGAAGAATCTCGGACCAAGAGATGTTGTTCCCCTTGACGAAGCCAGGGTTGAAGGGGTTCCAGTCACCGCCGTTCTCGGTGTCAAAGTCGGTCAGGGAGGCATTGGCGGGAACACGTCCGTCAAAGACAACGGCGCAAGAGTTGCTGCTGGCCTTGGAGTAGGCGTGGAAGCGGTGGCCGAGGGGCGTGGCAGAGACCACAGAGGAAACGAGAGCAAGGAAGGCTGTGGCACGCATTGTGAATGATTGTGGGTGATATGTACAAACGAGAGTAATGAATGACAAAGAAATAAAACACTATCCAGTAGTGAGCAAGATGAAGAGGACTGATTGATCCGACACTCAAGAGACAGAAGACGTCTGATATATATCCTCTCGTCTTCATCTACCGGCTTCTTCGGTAGTTGCCAAGCTTCCGAAACATATTACCAGCTTCGTCATCCTATACGGCACATGAATAACCATCCATTCCTTCCCAATCCGACCAGCTCCTCGAAGAATCATCGCAACCATTGGAGGGAAAATAGCTGTCCTTTTGTACTGAACCTGTGGGTCGGCACTTGGTGCTGTTGTATCTGAAACGGGCTTCTAGAAGCTAGAAAAGCTTAAAGGGTTGCGCTTGGCTCTAAATTAGACGACAAGGTTTAATTAAGGAACCGCTTTCCGGGCCGTGACAGGTTCCCGAGGTTCCGGGCCTGGTAGCAGAAGAAACACGGGGCCATTTCGTCATCTTCTTGAGGAAGAAATGGTTTTATCATGGAAGAACACACCTGAAGCATCACGTAACCGTCCCCTTTTCATCATCACATCATCTACTCCAGCGGGTCTTCCGTATCCCTCGAAAGCCGCCGGGACAGCCCGTCATCTTAAGCTCAAAAGGCCCGAGCATCCAGCCCCCTACGGCGCCTCCCGACGGGCGGCCTCGGGTTCGACCGCCGTCTTGGTCCCCACAATCGCCGTCCCCGACCGGCCCTCCCGACCCGGAGCCCATCGGAGCAGCCCTCGCGGGAATACCCACTAAGCCTCGTGGTGGCAGTAGTAGCACTGACAAGCTCCGGTTTGCGCCATGACAGACGCTATGCCGCGCCTTCACGAGTCAAACGGGCATGGTATGGCATCTCAGCGTTAAAAGTTCAGTCACAAAAGGAATTGTCCACCATGTGTCCAACCCAAACCTTGAGCCCGCCACAGGTCGCCCAAGTACACTACTATCTTCACACCCTCAGATGTTTCTTCCTACATTGCAGTGCAGTAGTGTTTTCTCACAAAAACATCACAATCCCCCTCTAATAAACAACCACGATGATCCCCCTCAATAAAGCGGATTTCCCAAAAAAACCTGACCGAGCACTCTCCTCCGGGGAGATGATCCCCCACGACGCCATCCCGCATGCCAGGTGAAAAACGCGGGCACGAATCACCTTGGCTCACCGAGGACGCCCGCTCATGTCGGCATCTCCCATCCGCTGACCGGTGTGTGCGCCAGCGCTGCAGAGATGCAGTTTGTAGAGAGAGGAAAAAAAAAAAAAAAAAGCCTCATTGAGAATGTTGTATGCCGTTCGGCACGTTCTATCCGTGACGGTGCAGCAAATCCTACGCATACTCTGTACATGGATATAGGATTTTGGTTTCTTCTTGTGTGTGTGATACTGCATGTTGCCTTGCCAGGTGACTAGCAAGGTCCAGCCATGTATTTGTAGATTACATCAAACCTACACAGACTATCTATCTATCAACGAAGCATCAAACTCGCAGTCTAGTCAAGCGCTTGAATAGGCATTATATGCTTAACGCTGCATGGGACGAGCGGCTGCTGCTGCTCTTTGACACATGGTTGCTTGGCTTCACGCCCCCCAGGGCGTTGTATCTCCCAACTCTGGCATTTCCATCTTTCACTCCCCCCTTCATGGATTGTACAGCTTCACTTTCAGCCTGGATGATGGCGTCACAGACAAGCGCAAGCAAGTAAACACCTCAGATAAACATAACCAGCGGTGAGTCATCTGGTCCTTCGTTTTACCCGCAGTTCCCTCGATTCCGACTCGACCAGAACCCTCCGACGTCGCCCACCACCACTCGTCAACACCATCACCATGATATATCCGACAGCTCCCTTGTGGGGAGACACGGCATGTCGCGTGGGATGCTTTCCACCCATGCATCACCTTGATTCCACCCACTCCTTTATCCTCTGCGAGCAAACGTCAACATCCCAGCCCACCGTATCGGCGCAACTGACACGCCACAACGCGGCATATACTTCTCCTCGGCGGGCCAAAGCACCTGACAGGTCGACAGGCATCACCGCCCGGCGCCGAAGAAGTATCACAGATGGTCCGAGAAGGCCCCTTTTCAATGGGTACCAGTTCATACACACAGGCAGGTTTGGATGGATCAAGAATGCAACGGTCTATTCTGCTGATTCGCAAGACAATGACTGACGGTAATGGCCCAACAACCACCACGTAATGCCCAAATGTCCCAATACTTGTAACTAGGTCGTAGTATAAGCATAAGCAATCTTGAGAGGGCGCTTCTTTGCATCCAAAAAAAAAAAAAAAAAAAAAAAAAAAAAAAAAAAAAAAGAAAAAAAAAAAAGTAGCAGAATAAACAGAGGATGAATTGATAACCCCCCAGGTCATCTCCATCCCAACTTTTCTTTCCATCTACCGGGAAAGTTGACCATGGTATATAATCAACCCTCGTCAAATTCCCAAAGAAAAGGCACAAGAGACTGGTGTTCGGGGGTATTAAGCCTGCTTGCTTCCAATTCTGTCCTCCGTGTCCGTTGGTCCATAGTACAACGTGGTGGGCAAAAAAAGAACGGTTCAAAAGCAGTTCCAAACTGGAACCGTATGTTATGTACAGTTCAGAGCACTAAGTAAAGAGAAACGACAGTGAAATCATCGACTCCTGACCATGCGGGCTGTCCAGCCCCCCAGTCCATGGTCTTCTCCCCAACGCCCCTATAGATGCATGCAAATGACAAGCAGCGCAGTCAAAGAATGCATGCCCTCATTCGAGGACAGCTTGTCGACAGACAAAGGAAAGAAATGAAAGGGCCCAGTATTGTGATATCATGCCCGATGAAGTCCTATTATAGTACCTGTGACTGAATCGGGTCCATCTCGTCAAGAAAAAAATCTCGTTTCGTTGACATTCGTAAATTCGTCTAATAGCCAGGTTGGCCTGGCATCTTGCCCAGCGAGTGACCGCCCGACATCTTCGGGGGCAGATGGTTATGGCAGAAGATCTTCTTGTTTCCGTTGATCTTGTTGTCCTTCTTGGTGGCGTCGATAACCAGAGCCGGATCGTCATATGATTCTACCTGACAGCACTCGACATTCTTCATCCATCGGTTGTTGATGACCTCGTTGATGCTGATACGCTTGTGAGGGTCGGGGTTAAGCATCTGCAGCAACAGACGGCGAAGAGCAGGAGGGGTAACGCCAACGTCGAGGGCGTAGCACTTGGGGTAGTCGCTGTCGGAAATGCAGGCATCGCACTCGGGGTGCTTAGCGTACCACTTGTTCCAGCCATCGACGAGCTTGTCGTAGTGTAGGTTGCCCGTCTCAGCACGGGACCAGATAGCACCGCCAAAGGTGAGGTAGATCATGATGATGGCCGAGCTCCACACATCTAGCGCACGAGGGTCGTAGGCTTCCTTCTTGGCCAGCACCTCGGGAGCGATATAGGGCTCACTACCGCAGATGCCGGGAGAGCAAAGGCGAACCTCGCCCATATTACGGCCGCATTGTCCGCCAGCCTCCCGAAGGCCAGGATGAGTACCCGAGAAGACTTCCGAGACACCAAAGTCGGTAATCTTGAGCTTGCTGTCCTTGGTAATCAAAAGGTTCTCCAGCTTGATATCACGGTGAGCAATACCATTGGCGTGGAGGTAGGCAACACCCTGAATCAACTGCTTGAAGAGACACAGACGGTCCTTCTTGCGCTCCTCACCCTTGAGGTGACCCTTCTGAACCAGGCTAAAGAGATCGCCTTCGGAGCAGTACTCCATAACGTGGTTCCAGCGCGAGTGATCGGTGCAGAGGCGGAAGGTTTCGATAATGTTGGGATGGTGCAGGCTCTTGGCGATACTGAACTCGGACTTGATCTTGTTCTCGTAGTCTTGTTCGCTCTCACGGCGAGACTTGCCGCGGAATTCCTTGACGGCGTAGAGCTCTTCGGGATAGCCCTTGCGCATCATGAGCCTCACCTTGGAGGCAGCTCCCTTTCCGAGATGCTTGCCATGACGGCCAAGGAACTTGCGCTGGTACTCAAACTCGCTTTGTAGTTCGACAACATCGACAGCAAAATCATCGGGGAGACTAAGACTCATGCGTCTAGCCTTGGCACCGGTACCAGAGTCCGGAGGGAGCGGCCAGACGCTGCGTTGGGGAGGGTACATGGTCTCATCCTGCTCGGCGGGCGGTGGCAGAGGAGTGTTGGGACGGCTCCCGTCGAAGCTGCTAGCTCGACGGCTAAGCTGGGGGCGCTTGTCTCCATTCGCACTCTTGGCGTTTGAGCCAACAAAGCCGATGGTTCGGCCACGGAGACTCAGACCGGTGGAAGCCCGGTTCTTCTTGAAGTCGCTCTGGCTGGGCAGGTTGTTGGCGGAGGGGCGCTCGCGGTGCACCGAGGCTATTTCGAGACCGGCGTCACTTGGTGACGGGGGCGAGTTGGAGCGTGTCGTAGCTGAAGAACGGTTCATGGAGAAGCGACGACGGTGGGTGGCTCGTGGTTGACCGTTGGTCTGAGGTTCTGTGGGTGCAGAAACCACCGAAGGAGTGGCAGAGTCCATGATGGCCGAGTTGTTGGTCACCTGGGAATTTGAGCGGCGGAAAAAGTTGGACATTGTGCGCTTGAAGCTCGAGGTCGAGCCGCGGGTCGACCGTTTGGAGAGCGGAGTTCCGGTGGAGGTGACTTCGTAGTCCGTATACTTGGGGGTGGTGGATTCGGTATGAGAGGGTCGGCGAGAAGACTGCGTTTGTGTCTGGTAGAGCGCCTTGCTGTTGCTGTTGGCGCCTGGAATTGCAATAGGAACGGCGCCTGATGTGACTGAGCTAGCCTGGTAGGACTGGTAGCTCTGGAGGTCTGCGAGGTCTTGGTTCCCAAGCGTAAAGTCCTGAGACTGGCGACCGCTGATGGGAGTGACTGGTTCAATGGCGGATTCGCTGCCAGACTCTCCACCTTCCTCGAGAACAATTGACTCGGTCAGGTCGGTGAGATATTGACGCGGCGATGAGGCAGAAGGGAAGCTGATGGCCGAATTTGGGCTCAAAGGAGCAGAAGCGGCACTTTTATCTGTGGCAACCGCAAAGCAAAAAAGACGTCAGCACGCAGGGATTGATTAAACTTGGGAGAGTTGAGCAGGGTGAAAGGCGACAAGGAACAAGAGACACGAGGACAGAGCATGAGGCAGAATGAGAGATCAGACAGGGAATGAAGCGGAAGCGAGACAGGGATCGGATGTGAAGAGATCCCCCAGGCCAGGCCCCAAGTCCGTCCGCCCACCAAGCCAAGGCACAGCACAGGAGCCGCAGGGCGGAAAAGGACTGCCCGCTTGTGGATGGGATGGACGGCCTTGTCAAGGCAAAGAGGCTCCAGCCGGTTGCATGGTTTCTCTTTAGCCAGTGACAGACACCGTCGTGATGGCCGAGTCCCACGTTGATCGCGTCACTGGTCCCCCGGGCTCGATCCACGGAGATGCTTCTCGCTTTCGGGCGACGGGGCTTGTCGATGACAAACGCAAGGCAACGCGAGAGCGAAGGAAATGACCCGGAGACTGGGAGAACAGGAGGGGGACGGATTGGGGCGAGGATTGGGGGGTTACCAAGATTGGCTTGGCCCAAGTGGAAGAGAGGCAAAAATGAATGATTACTGAGAGAAGAGGGTCTCCATACCTGCTGAGTCGAGCATGGAGCTCTGATGTGGTTGGTGCTGGTGGGGTGCCACGAGCATCCCTGGGCCCGAGAATGCCGCCATCGTGATGGAGCGAGTTGCTGTTTCGGGGGGTCTCGGGGAGCTAGGTCGCTAAACTGCGGTGGATTCTAATGTCCAGAAGCGCTGGGGGCCGTCTGCTTCTTTATCCTGTCGGGGGGCTTATGGTGGATGTGTGCGTCTGGTCGGGCGGGGGTACTGCGCTTCGGTGTACAGGCGGCGCCTAAGGTACAGCGGGCAAAGGGCAGAGGTTGGGGGCGGCTGCTGGTCACTGGGAAAGGCGAGGAACCACGACGTCAGGGCCACACACCATCTAAGAGATGGGTCAAATCGAGGATGGAGACGCTTCAGCAGCTGTCGCAGACTGGGTCGTGCTCGTGGTTGGTTCGTTTGGTTTTTTGGCGGTAGGCTGGTCCGTCACAGAGGCGTCCTAGGTTCGACGGCAGTTCCGAGAGCTGTTGCGGATTGCGGCGAAGGATGTCCAAGATTTGCGATCTTGGCGTTGCGTGCTGCGAACCTTTCGGTCGTTCTATCGGCCACTCAAGCTGCCCACGAGGGTTGTTGATACCGTGACGAGGGGATAAGGTCGATAGGTGATCTGACCCTTAGTCGCCGGTTAAACAGATATGACAGAATGCCAATGTTGATCTGGTGCGAGTCTGAGTCGATTTGGATCTCGTGCCCGTGTAAGCCCAGGCGTCGATGCGGCGTTGTCGCTTGTCGAGATGCGTGCGTGCGTGCGCAATGGAGATCCGTTTCCGTTGACTGTTCTGTTCTCAATCAAGGCCTTCGGTGTTCGTTCCTGCCACGTTCTTTCCGTTGTTCTCCTAGAGGTAGATGTTGGAATAGACAGCCGGGGTCACCGCATGGATAACTGATGCGGAGGAGGAGGACGCGATGGCCGAAGGAGAAGAGGAAGACGACGGGGAGGAAGCGGCATCAAAGAAGCCGACTTGGTTATATAGCTGGGCGAGTAGAGCAGCACAAGCTGTCGTTTTCCACCGAGTAAATAAACAGAAGAGGGTAAAAGGTGAAGGGGGAGCCGCGAGCTTGGAGATTAGGAAACCCAGAAAAAAGCGCGCAGCTTGTCTTTTGTGTTTCGCCGTCTGGGGCGGCAACAAGCTACCTACGCTACGAGTGAAGCCGGCTGCTGTCGCTCACTCGTACATTTCGGTCCCTTGTTGAGCGTCCACCACCCCAACCCACAAGACCCAAACCAAACCCAGGACCCTCTATGGCTTGCCTGCCTCTCGATGTGGACCAGCCGGCGGACGTGGGGAACTTGACCGGGGTGAGGATGCCTTGTCAAGGGGAGGGGGCGTGCGCATACTGAAGATACACGCGCACACAACGATTCGCACTCGCGCACACACAAAGTGACTGATTTGGACGCAGTGATTGACAAGTGGCTCAGGGTTTGGCTTGAGGCTTGACGTGGGCTTGAGTGGAGAGGGTGCTGGTGATCAAGGGAAGAACAGGAAGCCATCGTCGGACGCTCCAGAGTCAACTGTCTCTTCTGCTGACCTTCTGTTGCCCGTTCCATCAATTCCAGTGTTTCTCAAGGGGACCGGGACGTGAGTGGTTGGATTCGATCCATCCATGGATCTCTCTCTGCTTGGCGGAATACGGATACGTACCTAAATAAGCACAGTGCGTGATTTTTCTCCCATCTTTTGAACGAATCCACATGGATTCATCCATGGAATTATGCGACCCAGTCAGTCAGTGGATGAATCCTCTTTTCCGTCTGGAGATCCATTGCAAGACGCAGATTGGTGTGTCCTGCAGTGGATGAGGACGCGGGTGAAGAAATGGATGAGACACTAAAGGTCAAAGATGCTCCAGCTACTCCCAAGCATTGCTCCTACATGATCCAATAATCTATGTGAAAATGATGGAATAGCAGAAAAGAGTATTCCAATAGAGGACAACATGTATGCCTTGTCTTATGCTTTTTGCTGAGGCTTTGTGTTCACGCTCAGGGGAACAAATAATGCCTCTGTGTTGTTGTCCTTTTTTTTATTACACCCATGTGGTGAAGTCAGTCTTCCAGGGCAGGGTCGCTCTCCCCTACAAGTCGACCGAGGTCCCCAGTTTTCTTTCCAAGACTCCCAGGAGTTTGCTACTTCAACTGCCTCTTGGGGCTCTGTTGACTCTGCAGCACAATTGAATCAACGTGACTGTTGCCAGTTGTGTGCTGTCTCTTGGTCGACCTCCTCTTCCTTCCATCCTCGCGAATACGGCGTACTGCCAGATAAACTTGCTCGTCTGCAGCCAATGCAGCAGCTCATGTGAGTTGAAATGAAGAGCACCAAGCGCGCACCCGCGCCTTCCCTGTTAACGGTAGTCCGCGCACACTGTACCTTCCACCTAAAGAATCGGTCTTTGATTTGCTGCTCCGTGATTGGCCGGACCTCCCTGTTAAGCCGGTGTCACTTTCCCCGTTTCGAGATGGACAGTTCGTTCTCCTCCAACCTGTGACAGCCATCCACACTGCACAAGCTCCACCGCCATCTTTGGCTTGTGTAAGCGCCGCCTTCAATTGCACGCTCCCAAACAATGGGATGCATATCATGAAGACGTCTCGAACGACCATGAACTCTTGTTGGTGTTGCCTCTTGTTGGCCCCATGATTGCATCCATCGTCAATGTCCCACCTCAAACACAGCAGTTCCCGTCTTGCGAATTGCCCACTGAGGTCCTTGTCTCGTCAATCTGCTGCCGCATCATGGCAGTCCACCCCAGGCAATTCCAGCACAAGCATCTCCCCGAGACCCTGCTTCTGCCAAGGCCATCAGAAAGCGATCGTGACGCTGCGAGAGGTGTCATCGTCATCAGATGCTACATCATGCTCCCGTCCAGAACGCTCGCCCTGATGAGGAATTGAAGACACCCTTCGTGGCGATGCGTTGCCCATCATCACGTATTCTCCACTCAGACGCATCACCATTTCACGACAGAGGCTCTGACTCCCTGGCGAGGCGCAATGGCACTCGGTCAATAATCCCGCGTCTCATCCCAGCCTTGTCTCGCCCGCCTCGCTGCTCAACGTCCGACGCCCGCTGTGATGGACCAACAGAACAGTTGTCTAACTAGACGAAACTCCTTGCCGTCCGCCCCGTTTCACAGTCCCTCTCCTGACCGCTGCGGCCCTTTTCCTAGTCGCCTCGCGTGCCCTTCAGCCAATTTGAGCCTGCATCCAAAGCCCGCACCTTCTAATCTCCAGAAACCGAATCCAGAACCCAGCAGACCGACGAGCCACTGCGTCGTCCGCCATGGGTTCCGTGCTGAGACTGCATTAACACGCTGCAGAGGCTGCCCCACGCGAGCCGAGGGCTGGAAACAGTGGGCGACCACTGCAACGCTATCCACGCGTACCCGCTCAGCCGCCTCGCCTGAGTTGGCAGTACCGCTGGAGGCAGAACGGCGACGGAACCTGGGCAGATTAATTATAGGTCCGTCGGCCTCCTCGCGCCCTGTGAGGGCCGGTTGCGCTGCTGCCGCTCAACGCAAGGGCATCGCTGACATGCACCGCGACAACCGCCTTGGGGGGATCCATGTGATTGGCATCAGTCGGGAGAAACGGCAATTCTTGCCAACAGCACGAGACCAGCAGCATCCACAAACAAACCTGCAATCAGACATGAGCCTCTCCATGTTGTCGGGTTTTACATATCTGTTCTGGCACCGGATTGGTGGGGGTCTTGGTGTTGCGCACTTTAGGGCAGCCGCAATCGCGCATCCTTTCATCCGCAAAGCCGCGGATCCTCGACAACCACAATATTTCTCGTCAATGCGGCTCTGGTATCAGGAAGTCACTTGGCCGGCATATTTCCAGAATGCCAGGACCCGGCTGGCTTCCCGGGTCTGCTTCACAGCTTGAAGCCCATTGACCCAGCCATTCCTGACGCGTTCTGTGCTTGCCAATCGCAACTGCGGTGAATCCAGAGCCACGACAGCATCAAGGAAGGACGACATCAACTTGCGGCAATGCTGATGATCATTCCTCGCCTCGATATTACTGCCGATGGTGACCCCTGAGCAAGCCTGCAAGAGATGTGTACGCAGTGACTACGCGTCGTGCATCTTGACACAGATCTCAGATACAGTGCGGTTCACATAGTTACGGCCGCTGCTGGTGCCGTCGTTACTTGCCATTTCGCCTCGCCGTGACGTGGATTGAGACACGTTGCGCGGCGGTTTGAGATTATTCCAAGTAAGCTTGAATTCTAGCTCACAGCCGTCACCGTCTGATCGACGCAAGATAAGAGTCCTGCAGGCGGCATTTACGTACGTGCAACGCAAATCGCATGGGAATTGATTAACAGCAAATTGAGACCCAGGGATACGCCTGGGGCGTGTCGGAGTCAAACTATCGGTCTGTCTCCTGGCCTCAGTAACAAGCGCAGTCTCCACGTCACCTTGAAACGCTTCTTGTCATTTCAATAAGGCCGCCAGCAAAGTGAGGATCATCATCAATATTACCGCCGAATTCAAAGGCGAAGGACACGAAGCAAAACAGGGTCGCACCCCAGGTCTAACCTGTCTGCACTGTCCGGCTCTGGAGAATCGGCCAAAGTCCCTTGTTGCCAAGCCTGTCGGTCTTTCCCCCTGCTCTGGTGGCCCTGGTTGGTTGGACTCCGAGATCTCGGCTGCTCCAGTAGCAAATCCAGGGACTCCTCGGTGGCCGTTTGGCTCTGCAGACCGCGGTTGCTTCTGAGCCTCCGGTGCCGGTCTTGGGACACTGGGAAAAGATGCCAGCCTATTCCCGCCCACCTTGGATCTTGACCGAGTTCATCGTCCAGCACCCACGGCGCCTCGAGCGGCTGTTTCTTGGTGTTTGAAGCGGTCTCGTGGGCTAACATCGTGTACGAAAAAGGGCTCCCCAGAGCCGGTCCGGTGCGGGATCTCCATTCCACACCCACCCTAACCCACACCCAGCCAAGCCATCTCCTCGCCTCTGCAGGGCAGGGATGGAGGACACGGGTGCGAGTGCGTCATATGCGCCCCGGAGAGACCAGGGGTTGAGATGATCCCTGAATAACCCGTGGCACGGTCCCCAGTCTTTTGTGTGTCTCACTCACACTCTCGGCCATCGATTGGCGGTTGCTCTTTTTCATGTGCCTGCTCTGAACGCTCATCAACCACCCATCATGGGCCGTCTAAGAAACGGAGACGAGCACGGGTTGAGTTAAACAGAGGGATCGACGACGGTTTCTAAATTAACATCATCTCCACTAGGCCGTGTCAAGTGAATTGATCAAAGTCTTGTCCTCGAATGCCCCCGACGAACAAATGTCTCACCGCAATGGCTGCTATACCGACTTTCATTGCCGGTTAACTCTGCCAAGTCACTCGGTCCAGGGCCAAAGCATCATGACGAGGTTGTCCAGATCACCGACAGTTGTCAACCGCTTTACAGTTGGGTGTGGGGATTAATGAATGACTTATTAGTGCTGTCGTCTAGGGTTCTCCCGTCCTTTCGGTTTTCCCAAAGGATACAGTGCGCAACGGGCATTGCCTCGCTCATCCATTTGAGGTTCGGCATGGCAATTTGGGTTACGGTGTCGCGACATGCTTGGCAGAATTTGGTAAGGATGGGACACGCTAGTTGGACGGGCTCTGCCACACCGTTGTTCGGTGAGTTGTTCATTCTGCCTTCACCTGAAGGTTGATGGTGATCTGCCGCGATGTGCCTCGCAAATCATTATCCGTGCTGGGCTGACAGGGGGTCAGAGTCAGGCCGAGAGAACTGAGGGTCTAAAAACGCCAACATCAGGAGGTTATCAGGAGCAGCAACAGCAACAACAATATCTCAGAGATGGACGCGTGGAGGTGTAGCACAGAGTCGTCGGCCCGGTATCACTCTCCCTCCGATGAGACATGGACGTTGAGGATGAGGCGGGCGATACGGGTACTCGCAGCCTTCATGTAAGGTACACCTTGGTTACCTTGGTCTGCAAGGAAAGACACACCAAGCCTCGTCAATTCTTCATCTCGTCTCAAGACGGCCGGCCAGACATGCGTGGCGCCTGTCAACCAGGGCTCCTGCTGCCAAGTTGTGAAACATGCCCATCATTCAAGTGGTGATGGGTCATGATGAACTGCTCAACAAGTTGCAGTGAGAGGCAATCATGGCCAAGAACGGGCACCCAAGACTTTTCCAAGACTTCCAAGACTTACACAAGAACTCATCGACGGCGCTACGACATGGACCCAAGACAGAGAAATGTCCCCCCACGCTCAATTGCTTCATTCCCAAAAGATTCGACTGGCTCGCTTCCGGCAAGTCACATCTTCTCCACCCAAACTGCTACCGCCCTCTTAGAGGTCTGATGCATGATGCAGTCAAACGGGTTTCCAACGCGGGAATGAAGAGCTCTTGGTATGTGTATGCATGCTGCAAGCGCAGCTGCATCTTCCATCCGGGCTTTGTCCCATGACTGCCCTGTCGACGGGGCCTAGCTTTTGACTGAGTGGTCCTCGTCAGGGCCGCTGCTCGTTCAGAGCTCACTTGAAAGGCGTTGGGAGCAACACCTAACCAGGCAGAGCATCCCTCAGATGCGAAACATGGCACCACCAGAACTGACCCACGGATATGCCGTGATATCCAGGACGCCCAATGGATCAGATATTGTTCGGAAGAGGCGCTCTGAGTTCTCCAATGGAGCCTTTCTGGAGCCTCTCAGGATCCCTAAAAAAAACCTCGTGGCGCCTCCCCTGGTTGGAGATCTGGATGTGGCCTTCGGCTCCGGTTTCCTTGGCCCGTTTGTCCGAAAATCTCGATGGATCAAAGAAAAGAAAGTTCAGCTCCGTATCAAACGTCCAACAATGGCGGATAAGGCATCTGGTCGCTTCAGGGTTGACAGGCATGGGAGCACCTGAGAATAGCCTCAAGTGGTCCGAGCAACCAGCTTTTAAGATCTAGGCAAATGCTGGATCTCGCCACACCTTCTTTGACCTCCCTCCCCGTGCGGTGCTACACCCAAGACGGCAAGGGCCAGGTCGAGGTCTTGATGAAAAGAAAAGCCATCAAGCTAACAGCAGCACTCGTCAGGCCTGTGAAGCTGATGCTGATGCTGATGCTGAGCGATGAGGGGATGGCCTGAGGTTGGATCTGGTAATGGGAGGGAGTGTGCGTCTGCGATACCACGGTCGCCATCGTCGGCGCCGCCCGTAACTATCGTCTCTTAGTGTCGGATCTGTCGATGTGGGCGCGTCAAGGGAAGCGCTGTGCATTATGGCGTGCATCAGGAGCAGGAACAGCAACAGCAAGCAGCCATTCATTCATTGAATGCTGCACTGCATCGGCCGTTTGCGAGCGGCTTGTGATGTCTCATGTTCCAAAAAGACGTCTCGAAAGAGCATATCTCCATGTCGAACAAGATGGATTGCAGAGAAGCTGCATCAGGTGATGGCATCTCGGCGACAGAATCTGACTACTGCAAGCTCAGCTCACCTGGCTGAGGAGACAGGCAGACGGACAGGGTGCGTGCCATGATGCACAGGTGCTTGACTGGGCGGTCATGGTCATCTTGGCAACCCTGGGCAACGAAGCCCACGATGTTCGAGACTCGAGACCCGCCTTGGCCGCCCGCTTACAGCGCTGCGGGACCTGATACCGGCCACCACCTCTTAGGAGCGAGCGCCTATCGAGGACGTAATGAAGGCTGGAGGGAGGGGAGGCCAGTCAGGGCATGCGAGGGCCGGCAGCCAGTCAGTGGTTGCGGCGCGGCGGCGCTTGGGGGACAGAAAATGCCTCACCAAACAACGACGAGGCGCACTGTACAGCACCGCACACAACACGACACCGACGGCTGTCCGCGGATACTTGCTCGACAGGGCAAGTTTATCCAGGCTGCTGGATACGCTTCCTACACTACCAGTGATCCATCCATGGATGTCGGTCCCAACAAGGCCTGGCTGGACGAAGAGGGCCGGTCCCGGTCACGGTCATGGTGGCGTCATGTGTCTCGGCATGTTTCCCGTGCTCGACAACTCAAGAGGCTCTCAGCTTTGTGCTGTACTGTATCAAACAGGCACAGGCTCTCTCTACCTTGGATAAGCGCGCCTGTCAACCATGGACTGGACAGGTGCCGATGCGGGAGCGGCATGTCTCCAGACGAGGCACCCTATCGTCATGAGAGGAGTGACATGACGGCTCATGGGATACCGGATCGGGATATATCGCACACTGGATCAACCAGACGACAAGTAGCAATTCGAAAGGATGCACACGCCATGTCACCCGGTGTCCCAGGTCATCGGTTGACCTTGATGGAGTACTGTAGTTCTGTTCTGCAGCAAAACAATCTTGTCAGTCAGTCAAGCTTTGCCTCGGCAGGCCAAGCTTCCATCCGTCCCTTTTGGAAAGAAAGAAAAGGCCAAACCGCAAACTCAATCCTGGCATGCGTCTTATCTAGACGACAAGATTGGACACGATGTAGCGCTTGATGATTCATGGGCCCTCCAATACTTTGTCTACCTCGACCACGCCCAGCTCTTGGCCGCCACAAGTCGTCGGCTTGGCCGCACGACGAACCACAAGCTTGTTGATCAAGCTTATTTCAAGACGAGTTATCTTGGCACCGGGGGGCCAAGAGACGAACTATTGTGGTGGAGCATCTAAACGAGGGAAAACAAGCTCCGAGTGCGCGCCCAGGTTGCATTGGCGAGGAGAGGACGCACATGGCATCGAGTCTTGGTGTTGCCAGGATGGACTTTGTTGAGAAGAGGGGGGTTGCAGCGAAATGAGAGAACAAGGGACAAGAAGAGGGTGAATGCCAGCAACAAGCAAGCAACCAAGCAACCAAGCAACCAAGCCCCCCCTCCGTTTTCCCCCGCTACCCCATATTCTTGGCGGAGACATGCTGCAGAGAGGCTTGCAATCTGGGGAATAACACGACTCACGATGGAGCCTTGTACGTAAAAATCACTGGTCGAGAGCTCGGCGAGGGAGGTTAGGGGACCCCTTGAACACATCCTGGCCATCAGCATGGCTCGGTACAGTACTGTACAGCTCAGCTCAGCGCCGGGCAGCTGGGCTGCATATGAGGGAGAGAGACTGTGTCGCAGGTCGGTCCCTGCGCATCCTTTCACCACCTACTCCTCACGATGGCCCAATGGGCTCCCAGCGGTGATTTTCGCCCCCCGGCGATTGTTTCCTACATGGGCCCCCAACAGCACTCACAAGGTTGGGTTAGCCCTACCGCCTCCGGCTTCAACTCCCACTTGTCCGCTATTGAAGACCGAGGATATCGATTTGATGTGATGCGATGCGATGCGATGTAGCCTCTAGGGACTAACAGTCTCCCCATGGGGCAGCGGCATGGGGGACGTCATGATCGACTCATGTCCTAGGTGTACGCCCAGCTGTTGATCGAGTCTACATTGCCCAGAGTTGACGATGTCTTCATTTGCCGGTCTATCCAGAGGCTTGATGGCAGCAGCAAAGGCATCATCTCAGACCGCAAGTTGGGCGTGTCTCATGTCTAGTGGTCAACCGTGACACAGAACCGTGATATCCTCTCCCTTGCCTACGATGGCTCACGCACATACTACGGAGCCATCACCATCATCATCTCGTTGTTTCAATGAGGGGAAGGATGTGGCATCGGGATACCATCCGAGAGCACCCTCGGCTTACACTACACACCGCGACCGGCATGTGTACTTGGGCTCACGATGCCCGTGGGGCACTGACCAGGCTGCCATGAGGGTTGTGAGTCTCGTCGACTTGTCCCGCGGCATCGAACGTTATGAAGCTCGCAGGGGTTAACATAGGATTGCCCCGGCCGTCCAAGCCTCTCCTAGGCTCACCCTGAAGACTTGGTCCAGACACTCGGGCGTTGTTTTCGGCCTGTGTGCATGTAATCAACCTCCAACGGGGCGATGAAACGGACAGTGTCTGGGTACCAATGCATCCCAAGACGCGAAGCTGGGAGAGGACAGCAGCTGCAGCAGCATGTTTGAGCCTTTATTCATGGACTGTTGGTTGCCTTGGTGCCATTGCTGCTCTTTCAACCCCTATATTCCAGGGTTAATATTGGTCATTCTGCTCTCGAGAGGTTGCCTGCCGGCCCCAGGCATACCAAGTTGTTCGTCGGGATGTTTGAAGCTACCTATCCCGGCTTCTTTCTGCTCTTCCGTGTTCTTGTTCTTGGAGCAACTCACCATGATAGTCTCGAAACCTTCGGTGACCCAGGGACATTTGCTTTAGCTTTGTTTCTAAAGAGATATGGTTCTCAGTCATGTGCCCCATCGCCGGATCAAGCTCACCCAGGAGCACTAAAACCAACATTGGCTAGATTATCCATCGAGTCATTCAGTGCCAGCGTTGCCAGGCCAAGGCTATCACCGCCTTCCCTCCAATGCTTGTGACATAGTCAGCGTTCGCTCTGGGCCACTGTCGAGACCCTGGGCGGCTTACAGGTGATGCATCATGCTGAGCCCCTGGCAGTGTCCCATTTGTACATGCTGGATGCTGCGCGAGGAGCTGCACGAGGAGCGAACATTTGGCCCAGTCAGCTTGAGCTCCTTGACGTATATTCATGGCCAATATCTTGGCGTAAGGACTCAACTGGTAGTTGAAAGGGGCTTTATTTGCTCTGGCGATCCCTTCCTCTTCCTTCAAGAATGATGTTGTAACAACATCAAGAGACTATTATTACCGCTGGCGCCTGGCCTGGGCTTGGGAAGGAATGCAAGACGACCTCGTTCGGGTGGCCCAAGAGGACCGGAACGCTGCCCTAAGCCGGAACGCTCAAGTGATTGCCGATGACCCCTATGATTCGCGTACCCAGGATTCCGAAGATACCTCTGGTCTGGATGAGGATGACCCTGTTCCCAGTGCATTGGCTGGGGATGCTGCTGGCAGACCTAGACACCGCCCACGAGCTGATGGTGGACATGGATGCTGATGAGAATTGGCCAACAATAGCCCCAGCGGTGTGTCAAACATCTACTCCTACGAGCAAATCAGCATCTCACTTGATCTTTGAGACGTAAGGTTGCGTCGTCAAGTCATCCCTTCCCGAGGTTCGACTTCGAGGTGGTTGTATGTGATGCCGCCCTTGATCATCTTGCCCGAGTTGCCAGTCACCAAAGAGACACGACCAATCATCAATGTTGTAAACAGAACTCTGATATTGAGGACAAGGCTACTCAATTCACTCAGGTATATCCGCTGTCTGAAGCAGCAGCAGCAAACCATCCCTCCCATACATATAAAACGCCTAATTACTCCCATCAAGAAGAAAAAGCCACAGGCGAAGAGAATCGAGTTTGCTTCGTCGGGGCTGCTTGTGAACCCGAGCGAGCCCGTGTATCCCAAAAACGCCTAAACATCCCCCCTTCTTTGTTGCTAAAGTTGTGTTTTGTATTACTTGACTTCCTGTGACACGGGAAGTTGCACAGGATCGTTAATCTCCATGTCTAGGGCGTCCTTGTCCAACCATCCCGAGTAGTCGTCATCGTCGTCGGCCACGGCCGAGGCGGCGGGTAGTGCCTCTATCGGGCTGACCGAACTGCCGTTATCTTTCACGAGGGACGACTCGGGGGTGAGCGTTGAAGGTTGTTGAGAAGTTGCTGTGCTGTTTGCCATGGTCTGCTCGCCACTTGATGCCCAGGGTTGGCGGTTAGAGTGGTCCTCTGCCGACGGTGTTGTCGGCTGAGAGTCGTCGGGGGCAGCGACGACAAGCATGTTCTGGCCGACATCCGGTTCTGGTGCATGGCTTTGCCTGCGTCGACCGCGCTGGTGCAACGTAGGAGGAAGCGCAGGGCGATGCTCGTTGTGATGCTCGTTGTGATGCTCATGGTGGCGCTCATGATGGTTCTCGTGGTGATGTTCGTGGTGGTGTTCATGATGCGTGTCCAGAGACTCGGCAGAACCATGAAAAGGAACTGGCTTCCTTGCCGGAACGTTGATAGGGGGTCCTATCCGTGTCATGCCGTTGGTAGGCTTTGGAAGGGGTGTTCCAGGGGGAGGCAGTGGTTGACCTCTCCCCATGGGCTGGCTGAGATCAAGGTGGTTTGCTTGTTCTGCCTGTCTTCGTGCCTCTTTGTGCCGCTGGTAGGCATTCCAGCCCCATTGCTTGGCTTGCATGGCAGCGTTGGACACAGCAGCCAGAGTTGTCTGCCTCTGGCCCTGGTCCTGGGATCCATCGCCGTGAGACGACTCATCAGACTCTTGAAGCTCTGGGTTTCCACGTCGCATAAAAAAGTTGCGTCCCAGCGAGCCTGTCTGGCTCTTGATCGACTCCTTGATCGATGCTGCTGAAGATCCCGTTCCCCTTTCGTCTGAAAGTGATGCTGACCCAGTCGATGAGGCGGTATTACGACGCCCTGTCGCAACTGGCGTCTTCTGGCTATCCTCCGACACCTCCCCGAGCGTGTCCTTTGCTGACGACGAAGAGCGGCTGGATCGCTGGGATGCAGCTGAGGATTTCGGAGGCGAATCTGTAGAAGGCGGTGGCTTCGGGGAAGCATCTTGAGAGCGTGATTGTAGAGCAGCCATGTAGCTCGTAGCATGGTCAGGCGGTGAGGACGGCTTGAAAATGTCGGCATGGGCAGCATCTGTTCCCACGATGGGCTCCATAGACTTGGTGATCTTGGGCGCCAGAATAGGGTTGGCAGTTGCTCCCTTGGAATCGACGCTCGTTGAAGATGCAGATGCCGCTGGGTTGTTGCCCGTCTTGCCCAGCTTCCGCCCAAACAGGCCGGTAGGGGTTGGCGGAGACTCCATGACGGGTATAGTATGGCTCTTCTCCATAGGACGAGTCTCTTCTGTCATATCTGATTCACCATCAAGGCGGTTCACAGCTCCGACGTCTCCTGCTGCTGCCACTATGCTCTCTGCATCATCGGACGGGACTGTGGCATCATCTCCCTCAAAGATGCCTCCTCGCCATTGCTTGTGCTCCGTCCTGAAGAAGGGCATGTCGTCCCAGAAGGGTAGCACGACCGTCTCGGCGATGACTTCCTTGATTCGATTCTCGATCTGGCGGAGGATAACGGTATAGGTGATTTGTCTAGTACTGACAATGGGCTCAATGTCCATCTCCATCTTGGGCATGGACTGAAAGGTGAGCCAGACGCGGTTACTAGGTGGAGGCTTGATCTTGAAGAGCATATGGCCTTCAGCTCTCTTGAGGACAACCGCAAGAACGAGGTTGACCTCTCGAGCCTTGAACCTGGTTCCAAGATCAATCTTGGCCGTCGCTGCCACCTCGATGCGAGCGTTGCCCGAGTACTTGACGTCGGCCTCGACGACGCACTCTCCTTCGACGGTGAGGTCCTTGAGTTTCAGGTTGGTAAAGTATGGCGCCGCATCGCCCGTGTGTATTCCTTGAATGGCAATGTTGGCGAGGAATGCGGGCCGTTTAACACGGGAAATCTTCTTGGTGAGCTTCTCACGTATGAAGTTCTCGAGGTCGCGGGTCTTGTGGATGCCCAGGAAAACCCGTCCGAGCATGGCATTCACCCATCTCGAGTGAATATTCTCTTCAGTCGAGTGGAGCTTCTGGACCAGGGAGATGATGTTCTTGACGTCAAAGTGCAGAGGCTGGGGCACCTGGGTGTCCGTGCCAAAAGTCTGCTCTTGGTTCTTGAGCAGGGCAAAGTAAAAGTCCTCCTTGGCTGAGCAGTTCTCGGAAAAGAGGTAGAAGGGCTTCGAGACCTGGCTATCGGGGCCCAGGTCCGGACCGCCCTGTCTTCGGGACAGGCGGATGGCGTTGCGCTTGATGAATAGTTCGCCCTCGGGGGTGTTGTCGCCGCCCGAGTATATGCTGATCTCGTGGTGTGCAAGTGATATAACATGTCGAACCTCGACCTGCTCCTCATCGTCAAATAGCATCAGGTGGCCGTGTCTGGATAGGTATTATCGGTCAGCAATGGTGGATGCGGGGCCGGATAAGCTCGACACAAACCTCAGGACCACGTAAAAGACGTTGCCAGCGTTCTTGGGCCGCTGACTCGACCCGTTCCCGTTGTTATCCAGGGGTCCCGGCGTGGGTTTCCTTTCAAAGATGCTCCGATACATCGTCTGATAGACACTGGGACTTGGAGAGGCCACGGTAGTCGAACCGACCGGGGTCGAGCGCTCGATGGGCTTTGCGTTGATGCCCATGGGCGTGTACTCTCTGCAGACGGCAAAGAAGCCAGCGGCTACGTCGAGGTCGTTTGCGTGCGTTCGGCTCTCGTCCTTGTGCGCCTTCTTGGCGGCGTCAAGGGTGGTCGTATCGTCGCCCTTATGGACGATGTCGGCGTCGCCGCTCGCTTCGTCGGGGTCGGCATCGCGGCGGATGGGGGACGAGTAGAAGCCGTATACGAGGACGGACAGGACGACGAGAGGAACAAAGGTGACTCCGCCAAGCAGGTAGGCCACGAGTAGAGACGTAAAGCCAGCCATGGCTCCAGATCCCGAAGGCCGGAGATAGACGGGGGGAGGGAGGCTAGGCGCTGGCGGTATAGAGGGGCACTGCAGCCTCGACTCCTTCCTAGCTAAAGGGATCGGCGAAGAATCGGCATCGGAGGTGTCATGGATGTCGCAAAGGAAAAGAGTAAGGAGGAAAAAAGAAGAAGAAAAAAAGACAGAGAGTCGGTGTTGTTCTCGCAGACCGTTGGGGGAGGCGGCTGATGGTGGACGGAAGGTTATGGGCGGAATTACTTGATAGGCTGGCAAGAGTGTAAGTGACACACACACACTGCGAAGCTAGCTACGGGCAGGTAAGGGTAGGTACCTACTTCCAGGTACCGGTACCTAGCTACCAGCTGCCTTACGTCATGTGATGAACCCACTGGCTGACAGTCCCCCACCGTTCGAGACCCACCTCTTTTTGGTAGTAGTTGCTTCAGTGGGGAACAAGATGCGCGTTCATCTGTATTAGACAGCCTCAACTTCTCACACCATGCTATATATATCATCTTAGTATTAGAATAGCTGAGCAGAATATCCCGACTATAGTTCTACCGCTTATAGGGGGGATAATAGGTAGTCCTATCTATAGCGGTAGTACTCATGACTGGGGCAACTTTGTCGATTCTGGCGGTCTGTATCCCAGGAGTCTATGCTGGCCGACGTTGAATAGGTCGCCGCTCAATCACGTGTGTTGGCTCGACAAGTGCTAGGATAAAAGTACAGCCGGGACCCGAAAGGGGAGAAGGGATGTCCATCAACCATTAGAAATTGGCTACGGTTTTCTTCTGCCAGGACTATCTCAATCCCTACCTATTGACTTGCAGGAAAGCCTTTACCATCCAAACCGAAATCGCCTCCTACACCTGACGTGCGTTAACCTGCAGGTGTTCCATTTAGTCAACGGAACCTGGACTCTTGGTGATCCTCAAACCATTTCTCGATTTCACGATCAGCTTCCTTCCGTCGCTTCACGGCATTTGTTTAACACCGCCAAAATGGTAGCAGCCGTGCCTGTTTCTGATAAGGCCACCGGTATTCGATGGTATCATGGAATGTCGGGAGTAGTTGTTGAAGCTCCTGATCTGACAGTTATTAAGAGGCCTTTCCCGGGAGAAGCGTTCGAAGCATAGCTAGATATCGAGCGCCGCATTTATAAACGCTTGGGCAAATACTCTTATATCACTAAATTCATTGCCGCATATCCCAATGAGATCGTACTCGAACGTTTATAATACCCTCTTCGGAAGCGCCTCTTAGAACTCCGCAGGACGAATAAGCGGCCGGCCATATAAGCTATACTTCGGTGGGCGCGGCAAATTGCATAAGTATTCTATTATATCTATTCGTGTGGTGTGTTGTAGGTGGATATTGGCACGTATAACGTCTTGCTGGACTGGAATGATGATATTAAGCTTTGTGACTTTACTGGATCTTCTCTCGATGGCTCTGAACCTATGGTAGCTCCTAGTGCCCATTTTATGCATCTAAGGATATCTATTACGCACCCCTCTATTTGATCCGAACTGTTCGCTGTTGGCTTAATGCTATACGAGATGGAGATAACATACAAGCCTTATAACGATAAAAATAATAAGGAGCTTAAGGAGCTATTTAATATAAATTAATATCTAGAGGTAGGAAATTTAAGGTTAGGTAAGGTAATTATAAAGTGTTGGATTAGGTAGTATATAGATGCTAGTGAGATTATTATAGATATTAATTAGATTAAAAAGTATTTAAAGAATAGTATTTTAAGATTTATAGCTATAGGTTAAAGG
>SSHR01001214.1:0-24480 GCA_006518225.1 Fusarium neocosmosporiellum | reverse complement strand
CTGGTGGTAACCCTCCCGCCCACGGCAACGAGACGTAAGTACAACTTCATGAGAGTTGATGAGCAAAGAACTAACATGTCCCAGTGTCCCCACTCAGCCTCCTGCCGTGACTGCTGGCGCTGCCACCTTTGCTGGCTCCGCCTTCTTCGCCGCTGCCGCCGGTATCGCCGCTTTCCTCCTTGCTTAAATTCTTCCATTTTTCGTCCTATAAGTTGAAGCCTGCAGGCTATGGCAATTTATGAACCAAGGTATTCTGTCTTGTTGGACATGTACAGAGTTTAACTAGACGAGTGAATACTACCGCTTTATTGGCACACAAATCTGTACTTAATCTTCTAATCTGCAACCGGGTGTTCATGGTTGGGCGATTGGATATTGGGTCTGGACCAAATCATGAATATCTGCTTTTAAACTCAACCTTTTTTACCATTGAAGTTATATCGTCGTCTATGTGAGCTCCTTGGCATTTCTGGCCCCTCTGAAGAAAGACGTTGTGAATGGGGCGCGAGCTAACGACGCCGCCGGGAGGTCGCATCAAACCATCAAACCCCTGGCAAATCTGGGGCGAGGTCCCATCGGTGGTCTTCCCCTTCCCCTCTGCATGCACGGGCTCATTTCCCAAGTCGGCACGAGGCTACGGAGGGAGGTCACCAGCCACCTACTCCGAAGCAGCGACGGCAAATTACAAAAGGCCCAGGCCCCGGGAGATTGCGATGTGTGGCCATCAGGGGTGCGCCATTGGACCCGATAGCCCAGCTGCGGGTGAATGGACAGAACAGATGGTGCTGTGCCTTGATCGAGGGAGATGAGGATGGGTCGGGTGCAAGAGCCATTGCCTGTAGAATCAGGGCATTGTGCGAGGCAGGTCTTGTCGAGGTGAGGCGATTCGGAGTGAACTATCGATTTGCTCACGTGTTGGGCTGAGACAGGGATGGCATCTGGACCTGACTGAGAGACAGAATGGTCGTCGGCGTGTCCATTTGGGCGGGATTTCATCAAGTCGCTACGAGTCGTATGCAGGCCGCTTGCAGAGTGGTGGCGGTCTGATGCTATTCAGTGTCCCCAGCAGCGACCTCGAAAGTCCAACACACGCCAGTTGCAAGAGTGCCTCTCCGGAGAATGAACAGACCTGACCCGAGACATTTAGCCTATTAGTACATACTGCTCTGCTCTCGCCCCGAGCTGTGGTCCAATGCATCAGTTTTTACTCCGCACAGTTGCTCCCTAGAATAGTAGGTAGTACATGAAGTTACCTTTTCAATAAGCTTGGATGTTAGTTTTATTTCTTTTTCGACTCCTCCTTCCATATGTCTTCTATGGAGGCGCACCAGGTCTGTTAAGCTTAATTGCTCGCGTCATGTATGTAAGAAAATAGCCAAGAAATCCCTCGGGAATGGCTTGTCAACGCTAGCGGGTTAAACCCACCACCACCAAAGGAGGGAGCAACTAATTGTTCGATTGGCGGCTCAAAGGTCATGAACATGCTGTCTTTCTATCTATTCTTTTTTCGGAACGTCCATGTTGTGGGCGAGTTTTCTTATTGAGCTGGCCTGCTTGCCACGTTTGCTCATAGTTCCCTTTCTGCCGCTCCTCTCTGGGGATGGTCCGTATACCAACCCATGGCCTCTTCACTGTATTTCAGCCCGTGCCTTGACTCCCCTGTAGTGTTGTCCTTGGAAACTCAACTGTTGCTCTAGCGCGTGATCAATTAGTGTCGAGTGTGTAGTGTGAATAAGAGTGGTAGGTTGTGCAGCTACGGAACAGCTCCTTGACCATTGGTTGCATCTTGACCTCAGCTGCCGCTCTGGGTTTTCTTAGCCCATCATCCACCTCTAATCTCGAAACGTTTTTCTGTCCATTCAGTATCTTCAACCTGTTCTTTGAGTCGCGCTGGTTTGACCGACATGAGCTCTTGGCGAGCTTTGTTGCATGTCGCGGGCTCTCGATGAACCGTGGTACCGGGTAGGTGACCTGGCGATCAACAATTGTACCTAGTGAACAATATGTGGCGATACGAAAAAATTGTTGTAGCCAGACGAAATATTGGTTTGGTGGAGTCCCTGTATCCAGTATCAACATATTTTTAATTTTCGCGTTGTTGACTCAACTCCTGAAGGCGTTGAGGTCGAGTTCCAACAAGCAGGGCTCAATCACTGTCCCAGGGATCAGCTTACATCACCAACCCAGCAGATAATCCCACCAAGGGACAAACTGAAGCCAAAGCAACTAGAATCATTTTGCACCTCTATGATTGTGTCGGTTTTGTTCACTGTGCTAATGCGTCGCGCTGTTCGGTCGGTGTCTTGCGTCCCAAAGTCTCAGTGTTATGATATCATCTAGCTGGGAATAGGGCCACAGTCGGGTCCTTAGACCTAAGCAGTAATAAGTATGGATTGTTAAAAATTGTGTCGAGGGCATAGATAGTGTCGTCGAAAGTCCGGCCGAATCACCCAGCAACGGCCATCAGAACCGTCACCTCCCGATGCCAGCTCCTGGAACTCTACGTCCCGTCAAACCCCAAGGAACTTGGAACCCAAGCTGACTTTTGAAATTCATTTCAGATTTTTAAATCGATGAGCCCATACTTTCACTCTGTGGCGCTGCAGAAGAGGGAGTGTTGCCGCTGTGTGCATCCAGGGTTCCTCCTGCAGCGTTCCGCCGGCTGTGCTGGGTCTCTTTTTGACCCAGATATCTAGCTCTGAATTCTTATAGAGCCTGAAAACAAGGCCCAGATTCCATATTAGACATCCCGAGCGGAGTGGCCTTGGTCATCCCGCTGGCGTATATCAGTTGCCTAGACTAGGAAGATCGCAACTTGTGGCACTACACCACAGTTGACGCAGGACTTGGCACCGGCCAAAGCCGGGATAGAAAACGGCGCATGTATGATTATAGATTCACTCATAGAGGTCATTGCGTTGCTTAATGGCTCTCGTTCGCCGTAACCGCGTTGTTCGAGGAGTGCTACGCATGAGAGATGATGTTGGAAACCGTCTGTCTCCTCACACACAGGTGTTGCTGATGAACCAACGCACGGTTGAAGAAATGTTTGTCAATATCATCCCCGAGTCAAGGACTTCTTTTCGCATGCCATGGAAAAGAGTGTCGTGCGCGCTTAGGGGGTCAACGGACGGGGAGATACGGATCAACGGAGCCGGGTATGCCGTCGACTGGCAAGGATCGGAAGTTTGGGGCGAAAGTTGAGAGGTTAGAAAGTGGAAGGGGATGAAAGGGACGTTATAAAAACTCGTAACTTCCGAGAAGAGCGAGAATGATTGGACAGCCAAGACACAATAGAATCCATATCACAGGGAGCCACTTTCTCAGGTCATCTTGGAGACCGTGGCGGCGAGCCCGCTGACCCGCCCAACAGAGGCTGAGTCTCCAGAGACAAGGATCTGTGCCTCCACGATGGAGTAATAAGATGAACCAGGCGTGGGGTGAAATGAGGGGATATGGAGATTGGGCATCTGGAGTCAGATCTTGGATCCGGGGTGATGGCTATGCTTCGATCTAGACCTCTATGGCTTCATCGGGCACGCAAGAAACGAGAGACTTGACGAAATATCAGCGGAACAGGGCCAGACAGGCCGAGCAAGAATTGCTCTAATGGATCCTGGAGTCCATTGTCTTCACCCGTGTCACACTGGCGGCTCCGCATGGTGGACGCGGCCAGTCACTCTGAGGTTTATTTTACCTCACGGTATTTGCCACAAATGCGTGCATCCAATAAGATTCATATAGTTTTCAGCTCTCATGAGAACCACTTGGTGTCAAGTCGTTCTCGGTACTCCGTAATGGACTGGAATATACATGCCGGCGAGTCGGGGTTGTTCCTCTTCTCCCGCTCGTTCGTCCAAGAGCTGCACGTGGGATTGTTTTCGGTCTTTTGCATGTCATCCCGGGAATATTTCGCAAGGATATCACCCCTTTTTGAGAGCCCAAGGAGGTTTGGATAGTGTACCGCTCTCGGTTTCCCGTCCCGAGGAGTGATCATCCATGTTTCGACTTGTTCTGGAAACACTCCAGGAGGGATCTCTGTGTAAGTCTGCTCACGTATTGGTTCAAGCCTGGTCTTCGTAGCTGCGTCTAGTAAATAGCTCGTCGCCTCCTGGGTTGCTGAGACGCAGACTCGCCCGGGAGAAGACGGGTTTTCAAACAGCGTAGATCTCGAAGCCGGGACATGTCTCATGCTGTGGAGCCTGGTAGCGATGAAGTCATTCCTAGTCCGTCATGCGGCTTGTCCCAATGGGGAAAACAAAGAGAGAGACACCGAAAGTCCGGTGACTCCGGACGAGTCCCGCACGACGTCGCTAACGACTTGCCAGGAACGTTTTACGGTTTGCGTATGGTCCAATGTTGAAATGTCAGCTCGGGGTCTCTTTGAGTGGTTAGTTTCAGGGCCGGATTTGAAGGGCTCGTGCGTGCGTTAGCCTCCAACGTCGGCTTCTCTGGTCAACATCGACACCATCTCGGCTTCCTTCCCGAGGCCAGTCTCTTACGAGTTTAGCGTAGCCGCATTCTTGATGGTGGCAATGGCGATGCCAAGGCGATTGGGAGGGATGACATCATGCGGACATGGAGAGAGTGAGGGAAGAGGAAAAAGAAAAGGAGTGAAAGAAGATCTAGCCTATCACGGGATCGGTTTGCCCTCGGTGAACCCCAAAGGCCTTGGTTTGGTCTTTTGTTGAGGCTCAAGGAAGGAACGCCTCGTTTTCTCCAAAACCGACCTGGTGTCACACCTTCTCCAATCTTGGGACGGGAGAGAACCCTGACCCCGCAGGGTCAACTCCAGAACCTACCGCACCTGGCTAGTGTGTAAGAAAGAGCTTGAGAGATGATGGGAGCAATGAAAGGGATCCAACATTGCCTTATACCTTTACAACAACCTTGAACGGCTCGCCTTGTCCGCGCAGGGTCTCGGGTTCTCCGCCCGAGGAGAGCAAAACGTCGAAGGAGAGCCTGGGGGAGAGTGGAGAAGTGTCCCTGAACATCCTCTTTAGGGAAAGTGGGACCAGTTATGTCAGTTTTCTCCATCCGATGCTCCACCATTCAAGCCAGCCAACCCTTCTCCGAGTCCCTGGGCCTCGTGAGAGTTGACTCCCGTCTGGAGAATGAGGTCATGGAGGCACCCTGGGGCCCATGGAATTCGCTCAACTGGGGCATTTTCACCACGAGAAGCCGCACGTTCCGCAGGGGTTTGCATGAATCGACCTACTCCATCACACTTGCACGCCCTCCGTCCACAAACTCCGCGCACTTCACCACCCCGGTAGTCATGATCTCTACCCCGTCTCTCTTTGGCCATACTCTCTCTGTGGGGTCTGGGGAATGCAAAAGCCATCTTGTGGGGTTCTCTATCCCATCCAATGCCTGAACACCAAAACCCACCGACTTAAAAGGGTCTTGTTTCCCCAGCATTCATACTTTTTGTGCCAACTCCCCAACCTGGCTTTACCCCGACATTTCCTCTTTTCCCCAGCATAAACCACGAGTTCCTGCCCCGGATCACCTTTACCCCGGGTTCTCTGCAGTTGTTCCAGACCTTCCAGGGTTGTTGCCTTTTCTGCCAGATGTTCACTTAAGCCACTCCTACACATCTACTTCTACGTCACCCTGCCACAACTCTCCCATCATGTTCAAGGAGACCAAGCCCGCTCAGGACTCTGAGGGCTTTTCGGATAGGCTGCAGAGTCCCCCCTCCCAAAACGGCTCTACCTACGCCTCTTCACACGTCGAAGATGCTGTCTTCGGAGAAGTGACAGAAGATGGCCCCAACTACCGCAACGTACGAGTCACCTCGAATCTCCCCAAAAACGCTACCGTCGATACTAATATTTCAAACACAGGTTGGGTGGATTGCAACAATCGCTCTCATGACAAAGACTCAGATCGGTCTGGGTGTCTTGTCTATCCCGGCTACCTTCGACGCTCTGGGCGTTATCCCTGGAGTCATCTGCCTCGTTGTTATTGCTGCCATCACCACTTGGTCCGATTATATGATTGGTGTATTCAAGAAGAGACACCCTGAAGTTTATGGACTCGACGATGCAGGTTTTATGATGTTTGGCAAGATCGGCCGGGAGGTCTTTGCTGTCATCTTTATGCTCTGTGAGTACCTATTTGCGATTTATTGCAAGAAAATTCTTGCTGATAACATCAGATTGGATATTCGTATCGGGCTCTGCCATGTTGGGTATTTCGATCGGTCTCAATGCTGTCTCGACACACGCTGCCTGCACTGCCGTCTTTGTCGCCGTCGCTGCTGTCGCCACCTTTGGGTTTGCTAGCATCCGAACCCTTGGCAAGATCGGTTGGCTCGCCTGGATTGGACTCGTATGCATCATGACTGCCAGTGAGTTGTCCCATTTGGCAGATAGTATTGAAAGTCTTTCTAACGACCGATAGTCTTTGCCGTGACTGTTGCCGTCGGCTTAGAGGATCGCCCTGCTGCCGCACCCAAGGGTGGCGTGTGGGTGTCTGATTACAAGCTCACCAACACGCCGAGCTTCGTCGATGGCATCTCAGCTATCTCGGCTCTCATCTTTGCCTTCTCAGGAACACCCGCGTTTTTCACCATCGTCGCCGAGATGCGTGAGCCCAGGCACTACACACGCTCCCTTCTGTGCGCACAGGGAGTTGTGACTGCCACTTATGTCGCTATCGGAGTTGTCGTTTACTACTACTGCGGCTCCTATGTCGCCTCACCTGCTCTGGGATCTGCCGGATCAACCATGAAGAAGGTCTGCTACGGCTTCGCCCTTCCTGGACTCCTCGTCACAGGCATGATCGTGACACACGTCCCTGCCAAGTACATATTCGTGCGAATCTTGCGCGGCTCTAAGCACCTCAACTCGAACAGCCTGGTGCATTGGGCAACATGGCTGGGCTGCACTGGCGGCATCACTATTATCGCCTACATCATCGCCAGTGCCATCCCCGTCTTTAGCGGTCTCGTTTCGCTGATTGGCGCTCTCCTCGGTACCTTTATGTGCTTCCAGCCCTACGGCTGCATGTGGCTGTACGACAACTGGTCCAGGAAGGACCGGGACCTCAAGTGGCACCTGATGGTCTGCTGGAGCACCTTTATTGTGGTCTCTGGAACCTTTTGCATGGTTGCCGGCACCTACGGATCGGTCGTGGGCATCATGGACTCTTACAAGGTCTCGGGAGGATCGGCGGCTTGGTCCTGCGCTGACAACTCCAACTCTACATGAGCCTTGGAGAAAAATTGTATTATATTGGGTTAGATTAGACGGACTTGGGAGCAGTGCCATGTATCCAAGTCCAACAGCATTTTGAGCAATTGTAGAAAGCATTTAGCGTCTGATGGACGACATGTCAGCCATATCGAACTGCGCAGCGTGGTGAATCATGTCGCGCTGTTCTGTTCCACGACAGCTGGACTGTCGAGAAAAGCATATCGCCAAGAGCTTGGCATTGAGGGAATCTTGTCAATTGGCCAGGTTGTTCTAATGCGGCAATGTGGGATGTATGCTCCCAGAGCCAAGATCTTGCCAGGATGAGGATGTAACATGGCCCCTGGGATCACACGATTGGCTCAGATTAGGAAGCAAGGCGCTTCTATAAAGAATGTCAATGCGAAGCAATGTCAATGACGCTCTCCGCCCGTTTTTGTATACCGAGACTAGACTTTGGTCGTTTGGTGTATGATGAGAGATTAGAGGAACAGGTCAAACGGTGTGGTGAGATCGGTAGATAGATGGATTGGACGCGAGGGAATCGTCGAGAACCGTTGTAGCAGGTTGTCTGGGCTTCTGGGTATCGTCACGCCGAAAAAAAAAAGGCCAAGGTCTGCAACGAGAGGGGACAGAGGATGGTGGTAATCCGACGCTGGAAACCCAAGCAGTCTCGGAAATTATTATGTCGTGGACGGAACTGAGTGTGGTGAAATGCAATGATCGGGCGGGACAGGGCCTGGGAACAATCTTAGCTTGGTACGGAATGAAGATGAACAAGAAACAAAAGGCGTTGTAGATGCAACAATGGCGAAATTCACCAAAGAGTAGGCGATACGCTCGCAGCCATTCATGAGAGTGGGGGAGAGTTCGTGTGGTGGCCATTAGTTGGTTCGGTGTATGTAGCATTAATTGTGTGGGGATGACAGTTGCGTAATCAAGAAAACCAGATCCTCAAAAAACATCCATTTGTTCGTAGGGAAACAATCGGTATCTATGATCCAGAGGCGCGGCCGGGGGCGGAGCCAAGCGTGACGCACCGGCGGGCCGGAGAATAAGGATAACGGCCGACGGCACGGGAGGGAGGGGAGGCGGAGTGCGGGGCAACACGGACACGGATTTGGGGTACGGAGTCGGGCTTAACCGGTCGATGTAAGAAAAAAAACCTTTTCGCACTCGGAACCCTCCCTGTTTGACGTGTTAAGAACTTTTAGGGGCTCCACCTCGCTTCGCTTCTTGTCTTTGCTGGCTTACGGAGCGAGCAGTCTTGAGGTGTCAGCAAGAATTGCCCGTTGGAGATGTTGCATGGTGATCGTTTGATGAGTGAGTGCGATTAGAGGGCAGTGCAGGAATATTAACGCCGGTCGATCACGTTTAGGGCGGGTTATCAAGCTCGTTTCATCAAGGCGTGGCTTGGCGTGAGGTTGGGTAAGATTGACGAGACGTGGTGATGCGATGACACGAAGCAGCTGTCGTCAGACAAGACACACACTGTTTTGGGTGTCATTATGCGCTTTCATGTCAGATAGCCTTCACCTCTAGAGTACTTTGGGGAAAGAAAGAATATTAGACTGCATGCAAGATCTCGAATGAATTGCCCAAGTTGAGAAAGATAAAAAACGAACAAGGACGTGGATTGCATCAGCCACCAACTGGCGAGGGAGCCTCAAAAGATGAGATTTGTTGTTGGTGGTGGTGTTTTGGAGGGACCGTATCTTACATAAAGGGGTAAAAAGCCAGGGATCTCGCATGGCTGACGCAAGCATTGAGATGCGACGATTATGGCAATTCGACCAATCAGAAAATAGTAAATTTTCAAAAACTGCCCTACGGAAGGTGCGGGCTGTGCAGATGCTGTCATTGGCAGGGAATTAAAAAAAAAGGCCAAGATCCGCAAGGCCCTTGTTCGCACTCGCACCTCGCACCCGTCAAAGCCTCCAAGATTAGCGGGCCACTCTTTTTCTGCCTTGACCTGAAATCTCTCGATGCCGCGCGTATAGATGCGTAGATGGCTGGCGCTGGGGCTCGATCTTAGGCAGTCAGTCATCCATCCATCTTTAGAATCTCGAGCATGTTGACCGTACAGATCCACCCTCCCTCGAACAACCAATGATCCACCACATCCCTGCTCCCACGATGGACCATTCCTCCGCTGACAGGCCCTAATTTAGAGAAAAATGTAACCCATTGAGGCTTGTTCCCGCGCTGGGCCCGCTTGTTGGTTGGTAACTGGGAACTGCCACTCGCGCCCCGCGGGCACCCATCGCTCATCGTCGTCCTGAGACGTGCGAGCGAGATGCGAGATGCGAGCGGTATAAGCCTCGCCATGGGTCCGTGGGCCTGGGTCTGAGCCAGGGACCAGACAAGGCCCCATCCCCATCCAGTGCCGTAGGGCATGGCAACCGTGTGTGCCGAGTCCGTTCCCTTGGTAGGGCCCCAGCCTTATACGGGCTACGGCTTGCCGGCTCTACCGTGTCTATATCAACTCCCCCATCTCCCGTCTCTCATTCCCATATCATCTCCAGCAGCAGCAGCAGCAGCAATCCACTCTCGAGAGCTTCACAATAAGCTTAATTCCCTACATCTCATCTCATCTTCTTCTTCCCACTCGTTCAGACCCGCCTTGCTGAGGACTACATATATACCAACACCCACTCCCTCTCTCTCCCTCGACACCTCTTGACATCAACAGTATAACCGCCAACATGCCTAACTACAACTACTCCATCTCTCCCGATGACTACTTCGGCTCCGACTCGCCCTGCACACTCGACAACTGCAAGGTTGAGTGGAGCATCCTCGGTTACCGACCCGATCTCGCTGCCAACATTGCCTTCATCGCTCTGTTCGGAGTCGTCGGTCTCGCCCATGCCTACCTGGGCTTCCGATGGAAGAGCTGGGGCTTCATGGCCGGTATGCTCATGGGCTGCTTGTCCGAGGTTGTTGGCTATGTCGGTCGTGTCATGATGTGGAATAACCCCTTCTCTTTCAACGCCTTCATGATTCAGATTGGTAAGCCTTCAGACAATCCCTCTCGTAGGCTTCAACTAACACATCATAGTCTGCCTCACCATCGCTCCCGTCTTCTACACCGCATCCATCTATGTCACCCTCTCCAAGACGATCGTTTTCTTCGCTCCTGAGCTCTCCCGCTTCAAGCCCCAGCTCTTCTACTGGATCTTCATCCCCTTCGATATCGTCTGCCTCATCCTCCAGGCCGCCGGCGGTGCCATGTCTACCTCATCCGACAGCAACGTGGGCGTCGACATTTCTATGGCCGGTCTGATCCTGCAGGTCATCGTCCTCTTCCTCTTCATCGTGGCCTTTGGTGACTACATGTTCCGCTACTGGCGCTCTGGTCACGCCGCCAACTTTGGCTGGCGCTTCAATACCTTCTTTGCCGGTCTCTCGGCCTCCATCATCCTCATCCTCACCCGATGCATCTACCGTGTTGCTGAGCTTAAGGATGGTTATGATGGTGATCTTATCAAGCACGAGATCCCCTTCATCATCCTTGAGGGTGTTGTCATCGTCCTTGCCGCCATCGCCCTCTGCTTCGGCCACCCTGGTCTCGTTTTCAACAAGCCCGAGTACACCAACGCCGTTTCCGAGAGCGAGAAGGGAGTCACCCTTTCCAGCCTCCGCGGCAGCTCCGAGGGCAACGTGAACAACCAAAATCTTTGAGGACAATCTGCTGCCGTGTCTACTAAGATGATGGTTGTCTATGCTTGCAATGTTGGAGAGGTCAGCCGACCGCTCCGGGGATGATAATTCCTTTGTCTTTAGCGAGATTAGCGCATTGATTTGGATTTTGTTTTGTTTTGTCTTGTCATGGGCTTGGTTTTGATAGAATTGTTCAGGTAGCTCTGGTGCAAATATCGACCATTGAGCTTTGGGTATGACAGAGCCATTACTCTGGAATGGTTAGATATCTGGGGGTCTCTGATGACCGGGAATTTACAACATGGAATTAGACGGGAGTTGCTGGGTTGGGATTTTATAGACGGAATAAAACATAAAAACAAAAAAATCTAGGGGATGCCCTTCTTCCATGCTTCCTTTGATATCCTTGAGACGGCGGCAGACGGGAAGTGCTACGAATAATCTCGTCTCGGTTTGTAGGCCAAAACCACACTACCGGTCATCATGCCCAGTCTAGAAACGCAATCGTCTTTCCGGAGCAGCCGGTCAAGCAGTATCATCATGCCTGGGGGGAGAGGTGCACCTTGGCATGGGAATTTGGAAGATGTCTTGGGTTTCTGTCGAGTATAATCTACAGCCTAGTCCTTGTTTATATCAGATATACCGTTTCATTTGTTCTTTTCTTCATAATAGTGGTGATTCGAGCGTGTTTTCCCAGACAGTGCCTCAAGATCCATTGCAACCGAAGGCTGTTGTGTAAGTGGGGAATATGGGGAGATTGCTCTTCAACCCTGAAATAATTCTTTAACAGCCTAAAACATTAGAGGTAAAGAAGCAGCTTAGTGTACTAGATAAAATTGATCCCTCCTGAGCAAAAGAGGGTTACAGCAGGGTCATCCAGATCAGCACCATGAGTGATTCTCATCCACCGCGGGGTTGAGTGCCTTAGCGGGCAAGGGGGTGTTTTGAACAGCGGTTCAGACAGCGTTTCTCGGCTGAACACGATTTCCAGTGAACACGGGGCTGGAGACGATGTCAGATACCCTTTTCGGCCTAACATCATGCTGACGAGACATTATTATTGGCCTATAAATGAAGCTAGCCTCAACAGGGCTTAGATCGCAAAAATTATAACTGGCTGAAAATGCTCATTGGCCTTGAACAGCATGTTGCCGGCTAATTAAAGCTCAAGTCACTGCAACGGCAAAAATTGAAGCTTCTCACGATCATTGAATTGATCGATCAATTGCTTCAATCCGCTTGAGCCAATTTACAGGAATACGAACACATGACTTCTACAGCTTACGGCAAGGCTACGAGCTACAATTTTAACCACTACGGCTTTCACACATTCACGGGATCATTCTTAGAAAAGGTTGTTGTCAATTTGATCTATATACCTAGGTCGAGGAAGGTGCGCAGTCAAGTGCAGGCTGTTGGCCGGTTGGAAGGCTATTTGCCGGTTGAAAGGTTGTTGCCCGGCTTGGAAGGCTGTTGCCCGGCTTGAACGACTGCTCAACTTGAACAGCATTTTTGGGCTGAAAATAAGAAGTCCTTCTGACATGACCTTGCCCGCGTAGTTAGAAGCCCCGCCCCAGGTCTGGTCGGTGAGCGGGTACGTACCGAAGCTTGGAATTGTGACTGACCAACCACATGACCAGACCGACCATGACCATTCCGACGACCTTCGATTGATGTACCCGTCTCCAACTTATTAGACGCCCGCCTTCTCTCCTCCTCCTCCATCTCTGCCAGATGCTCTCCTTCTCCCGCATCTCATCACGCCGTCTTCTTCCGTCTAGAATCGCAATTGCATCTTCTCCACGACCATCTGTCGCATTCGTCGCACCCTTCTCGACTTCGTTGCCCAGCATGGCCCCTCCTCAAGAAGCCCTCGACTTTGTTGACTTTGTCAATGAGTCGCCTACTCGTTAGGGCCTCCTCGACCCCCCTCTCACTAACATCCCCCAGCTAACATTGCTTTGTAGCTTACCACGCTGTCCGATCCGCCTCGGCTCGTTTCGAAAAGGCGGGCTTCACCCTCATCCGCGAGCGTGACTCGTGGGCCTCGACTCTCCGACCCGGCGGCAAGTACTACCTCACCCGCAACGCCTCGACTATTGTCGCTTTTACCATCGGCCGCAAGTGGCGCCCCGGTAACCCCGTCGCCATCGTTGGCGCCCATACCGACTCCCCCTGCCTTCGAGTCAAGCCAGTTTCCAAGAAGTCCAACGTAGGCTTCCTCCAGGTCGGCGTCGAGACATATGGTGGTGGTATCTGGACCTCGTGGTTCGACCGCGACCTCAGTATCGCCGGCCGTGTCCTGGTCAAGGAGGGCGACAACTTTGTTCAGAAGCTTATCAAGGTTGACAAGCCCTTGCTAAGAATCCCGACCCTGGCCATCCACCTTCACCGAAATAGCAACTTCGACCCCAACAAGGAGACGGAACTTTTCCCAATTACAGGTCTCGCAGCTGCCGAGCTGAACAAGGGAGGGAAGAAGGAGAAGGAAGAGGAAAAGAAGGATGAGGGCGAGGAGGAGGCAGAGGAGGACTTTAAGCCTCTCAAGGCCATGACGGAGCGACACCACCCCAACGTTCTTGACGTCATTGCCTCCGAGGCTGGAGTCGATGTTGCCTCTGTGGTGGACTTTGAGCTTGTGCTCTATGATACCCAGAAGTCGTGCATTGGCGGTATCAACGACGAATTCATCTTTTCCCCTCGCCTCGACAACCTTGGCATGACCTACTGCTCAGTCGAGGGTCTTATTGAGTCGGTCAAGGAGGAGGACGCGCTCGAGGAGGACAACACCATCCGATTGACGGTCTGCTTTGACCACGAAGAGATTGGCTCGACCTCGGCACAGGGTGCCAACTCCAACCTGCTGCCATCCGTCATCCGCCGTCTCTCGGTCCTCCCCGGAAACCGCGACACTGCCAGTGAGGGCAGCTATGAAGCTGTTCACCATGAGGGTGAGGAGGCGACGGCGTACGAGCAGACGTTGTCGCGGTCATTCCTCGTGTCGGCTGACATGGCGCACTCTGTCCACCCCAACTATGCTGGCAAATACGAGTCGTCGCACCAGCCAGCCATGAACGGCGGTACTGTGATCAAGATCAACGCCAACCAGCGCTACGCCACCAACTCGCCCGGCATCGTGCTCCTCCAGGAGTGCGCCCGCACAGCCGGCGTGCCTCTTCAGCTCTTTGTCGTGCGCAACGATTCGCCGTGCGGAAGCACCATCGGACCCGGTCTCGCTGCCAAGCTGGGCATGCGGACGCTCGACCTTGGCAACCCGCAACTCAGCATGCACAGCATTCGCGAGATGGGTGGCACCGCGGATGTTGGCTACGGTATCCGGCTGTTCAAGGAGTTCTTTGAGAAGTATGGATCTTTGGAGCCCAAGATCCTTGTAGACTAAGCGTTGATTCTGAGTTGAGATGTTGGAGTTGAGGTGACGGGTATGTATGGTGGATGGAGTTGAGGAGATACCAAGGGTGATGAAGACCAAGAGTTGGATATCATGTCGCAAGATGTTGAACGAGGCCTACGAATATAGTGAATGAATAAATCATTGAAGCAATTGAACCGCTATGTGCATGGGATTCCAGACATGTCCAGATATCGTGGCAGGAAGCCATTCCTCCCTCCCTCCCAAAAATGATGCACGCATACCATGAGCCCGCCTTATAACGCCATGGGATATCTCTTGGAACTTTAGCCCAGATAGATATGCTGTGATGCCCTATGCCCCCATCACAGTACAAGAGGGAAATCGCCTCTTGAAGAAAAGATGCCCTCCCCGTTTCATCGCTTCGCTTTGCCCACATGCCACGCTGATGAGATGAACAACCCGTATCAAAACTCCGCCCACCCAAGTAAAAAGTAGAAGCAAAAAACTCCTCACTGGCCCCCAATATTTTCTTTTTTTGAGCACAGCAAGTAAATATAAATCATTGACTTGTCGTCGTCTCCTCTTCTCCATCAGAAGGCATCACCTCTGTCCGCTGCGAGTCCGTCGACGACCGACGGTCCTTTTCCCCGCCGTCAGACTCGGGCGCCGCGGCGGCGGGGGGCGTAGGGGACCGTACGTGGATGGCGCGTGGGAGGAGGGGACGACGCTGCAGCTCGGCGAGGGGCACGGCCGTCTGACCCGTGCGGAGCTTGTAGTTTGCGAGGCTGAGGCGGAGTCGAAGGGTCTCTGCTCTCTAGAGGATGAATTGTCAGTATTCGAGGAGTGGTTTGTTGGTTTGGGTTGGTGAGCGTACTTGTCTTACTTGCTGCCGCGTTAGGGTTCCTCGACTTGTAGGTGCTGGTGATGCGGGAGCTGATGTCGATGTACGAGCTACAGTTGTTGTAGCGGCGTCGTGCTCAGTAGCAGCCGTCGCCCAGGAAGCGTCGTTGGCAGACGTGTCGAATATAGAACTAACGTCAGGACTGTTGCTCCTCTCGGACGCGTCCTACAGACACATGTTAGCTTGTCCATCTCTTGCGTCATGACAAGTTGACCTTGACATACCTCGTCACGTCCTACACACGCCTTCTTCCCCGCGGGACTCGACGCCGCCGCGCTCTCCATCTCGAGAAGCCTCTTCCTCCCCTCGATGGCCATCTTTACGGGGCTGATGCCGCTCGAGGTGCTCGCCGTGGGCTTGAACAGCGTCTTTGGGGCCAGCGCGTTGGAGTCGAGGGGAGCGAGCGCGCGTCGCTTGCTGGGTGAGCAAGTCTCCATTGCAAACCGGAAAAGAGAAGAGATAATAGACACGGGTATGTAAAAAGAATTTTCTCGGTCAAACTATAAAAAGAAGAAGAAGCGGGAGGATTGAGGTCGTCGTCGCGTCTGATGAGAAGCGTGTGTTAGTGCGAGTTAGATTGATGTAGTTAGTGGGTAAGGTAGGTATTTGAATGGGCACATACACGCACGATAAGATAAGAGCCATCACCTCTCTTTCTTTTCCAACGAGGGGCGGGCGGCGCTGTCGCGAGTTGGGGAAAATTGACAGGCAGGCACGAGACATGGGGGACATGTACTACCTACCTACCTACTTTTAATTCACTCAGTTCCTTGGTCAACGACTCTGCTGAAACAAACAATCCCAAGAAATAAATAAATAAATGATGCATCAACAAAAATGCGTGAAACGGCACCATTGTCCATCAGGTCAAATTCATCAACAACAAAACCTTGAAAAACACAAACCATTCGCTCTCAACCTGTCATTAACCATCATCTCGGGCCTCCAAAACTGGCCGTCACGTACCCATTCAACCCTAACCCAGCCTCTGGCTTCATTCAACGAGGGCTCCACCTCGACACGGTCGCGTTCTTTGCCTCCCCAGCACTTTAAAATACCAACCTCGCCCATTCTATTTACTTATTTCCAGATTCGGACTAGCACGGATTACGTAGCACCCGCCCGCTGCCCGTCAACCCAGACCCCCAGCCAGTTTGCTACCTAGCACACAATAGGCCTAGCTCGTCGGAGCCGCACGTGCTTCGTGGGGCAGCGGCCCGGATGCAGGAACGGGACCGGTAGCGGCAGCGGCAGCGGGATCTCGTCTCATATACCCGGAGCTACGTCCGTCTCGGCACTCAGTCGTGCTTGGCCAGATACGGTTACATCACAGCCGCACCAAAACTGTCATGATAGCAAAACGCTGGGTATCATTTGCTCCAAGCCTATGTATCCCCGGAGCTTCGTCGCCACCAAACGAGACGAGTACAAGACAAACATCTAGAATAACCTTGATCAAATCAATCCGGCGACGTGCTCAAACAGCGACCGTCAAGGGAATCCCTCCCACATCGCAAAACATCTGCCTCATCCGCTTACAATAAAAACTCCCAATGTGTGTGCCCAGAGCCTTGGCCTGCCCTCAGGCTGGCTCGAGGAAAAACATCCTCAATGCATATTTTTGCCACCTTCCTTTCCTCACTCCTTTTCAGTTCCTACCAACTTCCACCGCCCCTTCGTAGCTGTTATGCCAGAAACAGTAAAACAAAACAATTCTGAATCATGCCAAATAACAAAACCGAGAAAACATGTCGTCATGCCGGGTGGGGTATATAGCCCGAGGCCGTCAAACTCATCATCCCCAATTATAAGCCTCGTGTCTTCCTCATTCTCCCTTTCATACACGTCTGCCCAAGACCCTTCAAGAAGTCGTCGTTGCCATAAAGTAATGGCTCGGATCCAACTGGAAAGGCTTTGAAAAGTCCACCTGAACCTCGTCCCAGTCGGGTGCTTGTCTTGATGGCTCCATCAACATCGAAGGATCCAGGCCCGCTTCTTCGAGCACAGCACTCATGTCCAGCTGCTCGGCGTTGCTGTCCAGACTGGCGCCGCCCATGTTCATGTTAAGAAGCATGTCAGGCTCCAGGCTCGCCCAACCAAGTCCAATGTCGAGGCTTACGCCTTCCGAAATGTCGCTGTTTGGTTCACTGCCCTCCTTTGCCGAGTCTGGTGTGTCGTTGGGTGTTGTCGATCGGTAGAGGGTTGGGTCAAAGGTGCCGCCAAAGCCCACTCCCATTCCCTTCTCGAGACCCAGATTCTGCATCAGAGTTTGAGGATCGATCGTCGAGTTAGCCCATGGGTTGTTGGCAGTGCTTTCACCAGCCTTGTTGTCTGCCGGCTTGGGCGTTGCGCCAGTCTTGTTGCCCGCCTTGTTATCTTGGGGCTTGCCCATGCTGCTAGCTGACCGTTTCATTCCATCGCCAGACATGGGCGTCGCCGTCATGGTAGCTGGTGTCTGACCCTGCTTAGAGTTGGTCATACTCATGGGTGGCGCCTCTAGCTTCTCCTTCTTGACAGTACCATCCGGTTCCAGCCCCAGAGCCAAAGCCAGGTTCTCCCGCGCGAATCCCATAGGATCCTCATGTGGCTTGGTGTGCTCTTCTTGAATGTGGTTCTGGAGAGCCTGCTCGTTAGGAAAGCCAACAGTCGAGTGTTCGCATTCCGGCTCCTTGCAGAGAAGTACCGGCTTGGGGGGCGCCTGGGACTCGGAAGCTCTTCGCATATCAAGTGACGATTTCTTGCTGATTTGCGGCGATGGAGTCGCACCCTGCGGTGTCTGCCCGGTAGTCTTCTGCTTCTTGCGTGCAGGTGGCAGCTGGAGGTTCATATCCTTGGGAGGCTTTCCTCCGTAACTAGGGTTGCCGTGAGGTGACAAGGCGCCAAACGCGAAGGGTTGGGCCGTGGTCGAAGCGCCTGCTGCTTGGCCGGCCTTGTTGCCACCCTTAGGGGCGGTGGCCTGAGCTTGCGAGTTTCTGCGCAGATTCTCAGCATTCAAGGCAGCTGGTTGGCCTCCTTGAGGCTGCTGTGCCTGTTGCGGCTGCTGTGCTGGCTGTTGTTGTTGCTGAGACGCTGGCTGTTGCTGCTGAGCAAGGCGGGCGTTCTGGGCCTGAGGGGTACCCTGCTGCTGCTGCTGCCGCTGCAACTCATTAAACTTTTGTTGTTGTGCGTAGACACTAGCCGCGAGATCCTTGGCCATACTCTCGAGCATCGCTCGAGCCTGGTCGATCTCAGCACACCGAATGCTGAATGTCTCCTTGAGCACCTTCATCTGTTCACCATCCGCAAACTGTTTCATGATCCGCCATCGCTGATTCAAGTTAGCATAATCCTTCACACAAGGGCTTTCGGAACTTACTGTTCGGAAGAACATCCTAGCACGCGCCTCATCGCGAGTGACGCTGTACCACTTACGTAGCCCACGACCAATCTTATTCATATCGAGGACAATCCTTTGTAGCCTGCTCGCCGTCTCAGCATGCTCCTGGGCCGACATGGGGATATCGGTCAGGGGCTCCTGCAACGCCTGCCGCTGCTCCTCTTGTCCGATTGCCTTGAGGCGCTCCATCTCATCTTGGTTGCCGCCCATCCTGTTCGCCATCTGCATCCTCATCAGTTGCTCGTACTTGGCCCGCTGTTCTGGCGAAAGCGAAGCAAGGTTCGGCATTTGCTTTGGTCCCTGCTGTTGCTGCTGCTGGGGGAGTTGCTGTTGTTGGTTCGGCTGAGACGCAGGTCTGGTCGATGCTGGCTTAGCAGGTTCAGGAACGTCGGCATTTTCGTCGTTGCTGGGTCGCTTCAGGTTCTTCGGGGCTGATGCCGGCGATGGATTGGGAGGCTGGGCCCGGTTGTTGGCGGGTTGCTGTCGAGGACCTCGCGTCTGTTCGGGGGTCGCGCTCGGCTGCCTCTGACCGGTTGTCTGAGGAGTAACATTCTGTCCCATCGGGTCTGGCACCTGCATGTTCTGGGGCTGTGGAGTCTGGTTGGGCTGTGGCGGCTGCTGAAGTTGCATCTGGGCTTGAGGAACACCCATCTGGTTCTGTGCAGGTTGCTGGCCTTGACCTTGGGCCTGGTTGCGAGCCGCCTGAGCTTGTGCGTGGGCTTGCGCTTGCGCCTGGTTTCGCAACTGCTGCTGCTGCATCCAAGAATGCTTCTTCATCTGGATAACCATCGCACGCAGCTGCTCGTCAGGGACGTTGGCCAGGGTTGGTCTTTGGCTCCGAACTTGCGCAAGGTCCTGGGCAGTGGCCTGAAGCAATTGGGGTGGAACATTCATGGCCATCTGCTGTCGCATCCCCTGTAGACCATTTGGTCCAACCCCACCAGGATTTTGCATGCCGGGGTTCGCATTGTTAGGTTGGCCGGGCTGCGGTTGCTGCTGTGCCTGCGGCTGGTTTGCTTGTTGCTGCTGTTGTAGCTGCAACTGCTGCTGGGGCTGAGGCTGCTGCTGTTGCGGCTGGGGCTGATGTTGTTGTTGGGGCTGATGCTGAGGCTGCTGCTGGGGTTGCTGTTGTTGCTGCTGGGGCATCATGTTATTGCGCCTCTGGAGCATGAGCTGGAACTGTCTCTGTTGCACGGTTGCCAACTGATTGCGAACATTCTGGCCGACATTGTTCTGGTTGAGCCACATCTTAAGTTGCCCCCACTTCTTAACCTCAGGAGGAACTTGGTTCAGATGTTGTAGAACTTGAGGCGGCAAATCCATCGTGTCCATCATGGCGATCGCCTGCGGGTTCTGAATACGCATTGGCATCTGCGGTTGGTTGCCGTTCATCGGGCCGCCAGGCTGTTGCATACCGACGGGCATTTGCCCACCCATGTTGGGGTTCATCTGGCCCATCTGGCCTGGAGGTCGGTTCTGCATCTGTCCCGGGTTACCCTGGCCGCCGTTCATTGCCATGTTCTCCTGTCGCCGGTTCTGCCATCGTTGCATCACCTCATTGAGCTGATCCGGAGCCAAACCACTGATGGTCGCACGCTGTTCTTGTGACAGATTGGCGAGCATGTTCTGGAAGGCCTGGTTGTTTGGTCTCTGAGCTCCCTGGTTGAACCGTTGATCACCAAACTGGACGCCAGCCTGGCCAACGGTCTGGTTGCCCATCGGGTTCATGCCGTTCGGTGGTCGCGAAACAGGAGTGTTGAGGGTATTCATAGCCGGGCTCTGAGCAGGCTGCATGTTTCCGCCAACGCCAGCCTGGCCTTGCATCGACTTCATGTGAGCCTGGTTCTGGGACTGAGCGGCCTGGTTCATCTTCATCTGCTGGAGATTCACATTCTGCTGGGGCTGTTGTTGCTGCTGCTGAGGGGGGCGGACACCTTGGTTTGGACCTTGCTGGTTAGGCATGTTCTGGCCCATGGGCTGCGGTGTGGGATTACGGTTTGGTCCGTTGCTCGCGGGTACAACCATCTGACCAGCTTGCTGTGCCATGAGACCATTCATCTGCTGGTCTTTGATACTTTCCATGTTGGGAGTGAAAGAGGTGAAGTCATTTCCTCCTTGCGCGCCATTCACCCCTTGCTGTTGCTGGCCTTGCTGCTGACCCTGTTGCTGACCTTGCTGGGGAAGCTGTTGCTGGGGTTGAGACTGGGGCTGTTGGCCTTGTTGATGAAGGGACTTCTGGCTTGCCTGCTGCTGCATCATAGCCGCCTGGGGATTGTTGGGGTTCTGGCCCATGCCTTGCTGCGGTTGGCCTCTCTGCTGCTGCTGTTGCTGCTGCAGTCGGCCCATGTTGTTCTTGAGAATCTGGAAGGCATGATTTTGATAGAACCAAATCAATGGATCTTTTCCTTGGGCTTGAAACTCGGCAAGTTGTGCGGGACTAAGTCCTTTTGAGAGTTGCATCCGGGTAGCGTTCTTCTGTTCTTCCGTGGCATTGCTCATAATCTTTGTCGCGAGCTCAGCAACCTTGGCCTTGTCTTGTGCTGATAATCGCGCCATTTCTTGGGGGAAAGGTTGCGGTCGGTTCTGTCCTCCCGGCATGCCCATCATTTGTTGATTTGGGCCCATCCCGCGGCCTGCTTGGTTTGGCATGCCCATGCCTCCCATGTTCATGCCCATCGGCATCTGCTGTTGTTGCTGGGGCATCTGACCGGGTTGGAGCTGGTGCTGCATCGGCTGGAAGCCTTGCTGAGGGCCTTGTCCCATTCCGCGTCCCATCTGCATTTGCATCATGGCTTGAGCCTGGGCTTGGGCTTGAGCCTGAGCCTGCGCATTGGCGTTTAGTTTGTTTGTGATGTTGGTTCCGTTGGCCTCGCGTTGCTTGTAGAACTCGACCATCTTGTTGGTCATCTCCCGCTCGTAAGCTTCCTAGAATAGCGGTCAATAAATTATCCGTGTAAAGAAGGTGTGGCCGTCGGCAGGGCGACGACTTTACCTTTGTCGGGGATTCGTGAAACACGCCGCGCTCAAAGTTGCAGCCAAACTCTGCAGCCTTCATGTGATCATAACCGTTCATGGCGAGAGCGATGTTGGTGATGCTGACATTTGTTAGCGGACTTGCGTCTCAAACACAGTAGTCAGGCAGACATACAGGTTCATGGTTTTACCAAGACGGTCAAGGACGGTGACGTTGGACTGCCAACATAGGCTGGTAAATGGTTGTGTGTGCTGGACCAGATTCTGGTACACGATCTGCTGGAGTTGGGGGTGAGAGCCTTTCCTCATCTGCTGCTGCATCATCTGGCCGGCCCCAGCCATGTGCTGCATGTTGGCCGCCATGGCCGCCGTGGAAGCGATTCGGCGAGATCCAATCTAGGTTTTGTGGTATATGCAGCTCGCGTACGATAGTTCGGGTGAAAAGGTAATTTGGCGGACGCGACGGTGGATTGTTGCCAGTCGGAAACCAGATTGCGGCGATTTAGGATTAATGAAGGCGGAGATGGGTATTGCCGACCAAGTTTTGAGGTGTGGTCTGGTGACGAGGCTGATAGCCGTCAGAGGGCTGCGGGTTGCCTAGTGGGTTGCAAGGCGGTCCATAAAGAGGCAACCGGTTGTTCGACAAGGCGGCGACCACTTTCAACTCCCAGATGTGAAGGCGTGTCGCGTGTTCGGGGTCGGAGCAGAACTTGGCGAAGAAGCGGGTTCGATCAAGAGCACCAGGTCCGCGATGGGTTGAAGCTTCGCGGCTCGGTACGATCGCGAGGATGATGCAGAGAATACGACGAGATCTAGCGAGTTGATGCGAAGCGGAGAGTCGTGAAAACTGTCAACACCTTGCGTAGGCGGTGTTGAAACGTTCGGAGGAGCGAGCGAGCGACGACGGTGGATGTGGGAAGAAGGATTGCGAGGGCGATTCAGCGTCGTGTCGAGGCGTGAACGTGCGGTGCGTGTTTGTTGGTGAGGATAAAATGGGTCGGGCCGGCTCGCCGCAAGGGTCGTCGTCGGTTTGCTCGTGTCCGACAGAAAAGAAGCCGAAAAGAATAGAAAAAGGTCGACGAAATGGACGTTTGTCAAACCGTCTGGGGGAGGAGGGGAGTCGCTGGTCGACCCAGAGCGGTGTTGTTTTGGTGGAAAAGTCGCAAGCGCCTTGGGTTGGGGGTTGAAGGTGGTAATGTGTGGTGTGGAATTTTGGCGGCGCCAGGGCCCCCCTGGTCGAGGCAAGCCAACTTGCCCGGGCTGGGAGCTACCTGAGGTACCTGTACTCGGTAGCCGTACCTCTCTAGCCTGTAGGCGGAAATTCTTGGGGCCAAGGGTCAGGGCGACTGCCGAGTTGGAGCAGGATGGGTGGAGTGTCTGTCGCAAGCAAAGGTCCCTCCCTCCTGGGGGCGAACCCCAAAAGAAATGAAGTAGGTAATGATCACAAAAAAGGTGGACAAGAGAATGATGGATCCAACGAGAAGCGAGAGGGCTTCGCGTGTATGCCGATAGATGAGATTGACGCGGGGACAGCGAACGATAGATAATGCAGAGAAGAAGAGTTGAGGGGGAGAAAAGTGAATGTCAGCGGACGTGGACGTGGACGTGGGAGGAGGGAAGCAAGATGAGATCAACTGGACCACAAGCTGCTGTGGCAGACGTGTAAATCCAGGCACGAGACGCCCCGTTTGGCCCAGTGCCAGTGTCAGTGTCAGTCAGCCGGCGAGGGGGAATGTGGCAGTATCGGTGCAACTGCTGCTATCTAATCTGCTAAAACATTGCACTCGGTCAAGTAGTTGCTTGATTCCTTCGATTCGAGTCTTTTCGAACAGACACTCGGAGAGGTATGAATGAATGGAGGTCAAGCAAAGTAGAGGGACTTGAGTCGCGCTAGAGCCAGAAGAGACGACGGGGGCGTGTACGGGCGTCGGCAGGGCGCCTGGGCCTGAGCCTAGAGGCCGCCTAGCCCTGAAATGGTACCCGCGCAGTACATGGATCTCATTCACTTCTCTCGTCCTTGTCCTCCTCCGCCACACACTGCCTGCGCAACACGCTGCGAGTGTTGAAAATACATCTACGATTGATTGCCTCACTCTCTTGCTGCCTGCCTGCCTGCCTACCTACGTATCCGCACAGCAATGTCCGGTTGGGCAGTGGTTCCTGTGCTACCGTCAGGACATTAGATCCATTGCTCGCCCACGCATCGCCCGGGCTCTATTACAGTGCAGTAAGGGTCCCTCCCTGCTTCCTTGCTTCTCCAGCCCAGTGTGGCCGGTTTGTGTGGCGACCCCTCCTCCTCTCGATCAAGGTTGAGGCGGTGGCCGCATGGGCTGGCGTCTATCCGTCGTTGGACGGCCGCTAGAAGTATCCGTGTGCTCGAGTCTCATACCGACCGCCTGCGTTCCTCTTACTGCTGCTCTTGCTGGCGGCCCGTCTGTTATGGCACTGCACGGTACCCTACCCCATTCATGTCCGTCATGTGTGTCTGGGGTTGGCGACAGCTGAAACGAAATACTCCCAACATGAAAGTGTCATGTTTGATTCGAACATACTAGATATGTACGGCGCACGGCCTGGCGGAGAGGAACAGAGTTCGCCAAGCTCCTCCAAAGGGGGGGAAGCTGCTCGCGCTGGCTGACGGGCTTGGGCAGGTTCATTTCGCCCTCGAGTTGTTTGATGAGGGCAGATCGAGTGCCTATATTATTGGGCGGACCCTGATATCTGGTGCCCTTGTTCACGAACGGGCCTCGAGCTCGAAGGGCAGCCCAGAAGAATCGACAGCATCGTCTAGAGAAGGACAGTTCAAGCTACAGGACTTGACGACCAGCCGTCAGACAGTTTCGTTGTTGGAGTCAGCTTGTCTATGCAAACTCGCAACCGTGACACGCTTCCAAAAGCACAAAGAAGCACGAACAAAGCGCCACCGTCATTGGCTCGAGTCCACCCAGGTCGGAGAGAAAGAGGTGTGAGAGCCACCAAAAGAGCAGAGCAAAGC
>SSHR01001212.1:0-24771 GCA_006518225.1 Fusarium neocosmosporiellum | reverse complement strand
ATTTCACACCCATTCCAACACCGGTCCCTCTTTCACTGCAATTTTAACTCCTCCCAACGCAACAGTGGGATGAACTTCTAATACCCACAGAGGGTGAGGGGTGGCTTCGCCCTGACACTGACTGCGCCTGGCTGCACCTGGCCGCACCTGGCTGCACTGCAATTTTAACCCAGCCCAAGGCAACGGTAGGCAAAATGTAAGCATGTTGGAACCTCAGTCAAGTCGAGCATAACACCCCAGCCAGTCTATCTGATTGAATTAATACATGAGATATTCATCATCGCGAAAAATTCGCGAGAGGTTCAGTGCCCAGCCATCTATAGCTTTGTCTAACTCGGTGGTTTCAATCACCACCTTCACCTCAAGAGCACAAACCTCAGCCTATTAAAAAACAAAAAGGGTCATTTCTAATACATTTTCTTCCCTCTCCCCTGTATTCTCATCTAGTCCCCTTTCATCCTGTGACAATCTTTAAACGCCGAAAAAGTCATTCCTCCGGGAATCAAAAAAGTCTAGTTTCATGCTTTTCTTAAAACTGCACTCCCTCGCCAACGCCGTTCTGGTACTCCAGGAGAACCTCCTTGGTGATCTGCTCCAGGCATCCGGAGCTGGCGGCGACGAAGCCCAGGACGGGGGGAGACGCCTTGAGGACCTTGCTCTGGTACTCGGGGTGGTACTGGACGCCCACGAACCAGGGGTGGTCCTTGAGCTCGACGACTTCCATGCGGTTGCCCGTGTCGTCCTTGCCGATAAAGTGCAGGCCTGCACCCTCGAGCTGCTCCACGTAGTCGGGGTTCACCTCGTAGCGGTGTCGGTGGCGCTCGTGGACAACGTCTGCGTTGCCGTACAGAGCTCGGAGCTTGCTCCATTCGCTGCCGGGCTGGAAGTGCGTGGCTCGAGATCCCTATGTATCAAGTCAGCAGCTGTTAGTTACAGACATGAAATCTCCTTACAAGTCTCATGGTGCCGCCCTTCTCGGTCTTGCTACCCTCGGGCATGAAGATGATGACGGGGTGCTCAGCGTTGGCGGTGAACTCCTCCGACGCAGCGTCCTTGAGGTTGCAGAGCTTCCGGGCCGCCTCGATGACGGCCACCTGCATGCCGAGGCAGATGCCCAGCATGGGAATCTTCCTCGTCCGAGCCCAGCTCGCCGCCTTGATCATGCCCTCGGTGGCGCGGGAGCCAAAGCCTCCGGGGATCAGGATGCCGTCGGCGGTGCAGACCTCGTGCCAGGCCTTGTGGTACTTTGTGGGGTCGGCGTCCTGCGTCGACTCCTCCAAGTGCTCAGAGTCCACCCACTTGATGTGAAGAGCCTTCTGGCATCGCATGGCAGAGTGCTCCAGCGCCTTGGTGACCGAGAGGTAAGTGTCGTGCGTCTCGACGTACTTGCCCACCAGAGCAATCTCGACTCGGTCGACGTGCTGTCGGGGGTTGACCGTCTTCTGCCACACCTCCCACAGCTGGGCGCCCTTCTCGACGAGGGCTGGGGGAATGGTCAGCTTGTCCAGCTGCAGGCCCGTCTTGAGCTGCTGCAGCAGGCCCTCAGTCATGAGCAGATGGGGAACTTGGTAGACGGTCTCCATATCCCGCACGGCAATAACCTGCTCGATATCGACGTGGCAGCTGCTGGCAATCTTGGCAACTGTGGCCTCATGGGGAGGTCGTTCACAACGGCACGCAATCTACTCAGGTTAGTTACTATTCCGGAAGTAGTGAAATCTCAAGTACGAACCAAGTCTGGCAAAAGACCCCTGTAGCACTAGTTAGCAAATTGGTTCAAACATGTGGTGAGTTGCTAGGACGAGTTTGCAAAGTCAAGGGTCTAGACACGGCACAATTACGGGGGTGTAAACTCACGCTTGACGGGCTCCACGAATAGAGTGCTGCGTAGGCTTGGTCTTCTCCTCTCCGTGGATGACGGGAACGTAGGAGACGTGGATGTTGACAAAGTTGCCCTTGCCAGCTCGTTGACGGAACTGGGTCAACGCCTCAACGAAGGGCATGCTCTCGATATCACCGACAGTACCTCCCTATGGACGGTAAGTTTCAAGCAATGTAAGAGAGCGAAGCATCCTGGAATATAGGGCTCCGCCTATGCTCGTGGTTACATACCAGCTCAACTTGGAACGGTCAGCAAAAGGCGCTTCATCTATTGCCTGTGGTGCAAAACATACCGATACACACATCAGGCTCATTTCCCGAGTCGTCGACGGGAATTCTGGCAACACGCTCGATGGAGTCTTGGATAGCGTTTACGACATGGGGCACGACCTGGACGGTCTTTCCGAGATAGGTGCCTTTACAAGCTTGTCAGCTTTCGCGATGGCTGCAAGTCCTTCTGGGCCGGCATTACCTTTTCGCTCTTCTGATAGCACGAAGCTGACAGGGTTTAGTCTTGGCGCTTCAAGGCCAGGGATTTTCGCAGACATACTTGTAAATCTTTCCAGTGGTAATGTTGCTCTACGGATCCGGGTTAGAGGAGAATACAAAAGTACGTGGGCGCAAACTGAGCTTACCTCCTTTGTGAGATTAAGGCCCAGGTATCTTGATACGGTCAAGTCAGACGGCGTTTTCAGTCACTGCGAGCATAGCGCTTTTACCTTTCATAGTTGCCCAGGTCAAGATCACTCTCACCACCGTCCTAACCTAGTCAGCAAAAAGGTTGCGCGTCCGGGATGGAGCGGGGCGCATTACGTTGAGGACGAAGCATTCACCATGCTCCTTGGGGCTCATGGTGCCTTGACTCCCAGTCAGCCCGATAGCTCTGCCTGGGGAACTACATTTGTTGGGGACTCGCCGGCATCAATATTCAAATAAGGATCTATCTTCACGGCCGTGACCTTGAGGCCCAGGGTCTTGAGAAGAAGGCCCGAGGAGGAGGCTGCATGGGAGATAACAGTTAGTTACGGTGAAGGAGGGGCACGGTGTTGCTTGGACGTCGTACCAATGATGCCCTTGCCAATGCCGGAGATGACACCTGACGACGAGGTTAATATGGAGGTTTCGACAGATGGGTCAATACTTCAGCACATACCTCCAGAAACTAGAACGTACTTCATCTTGTCGGTCGGGGATAAGGTGATTTGTTGGTGGTGACGGATGAAGCATTCGTGAAAGTTGAAAAATTTCGACGCTTGCCAGTCTCCATAGAGGCACAGATTAGATACGGGTGGGGCCACACAGTGTGTGAGTACAAGAGGCACTGGGCACCCAACCTTGACGCTGACTCTCCCTCGATGCCATGAATCGTCATCCTTGAGGCTCTGCTTTGACTTTCAGCAATGCCCAGTTTTCTCAGCGAGTCGACAAGAGTCTTCGCCTCACGTTAGCACTCAGTGGAAATAAACAGTTAATTTATCCTTTCACAAAACACTAATATGATGAAACCAATGAAGCACTCCCTCCTGCTTCATGCCTGACATCATGTATTGTTGCACCGAAAAAACAATGGAAAGGAACACGAATTTCTATGGCCTGGCTCCACTCGATTAGGGTATTGGACTTTTTTGTGCCACGAGTTGGGGGAACAAAAACATTGCTGATGCCGTCTACACCGGTGCTATGCAAAGGGTAAAAATGTGTGAATGTGAATGCTTGCATTGAGAAAGGGGGTATCTGTGATTTGTGCTAGTAGAGGTTCTCGGGAGCGGGACGCAGACAGAGCGTGTAAACATGACAGTGATGTGACATGTGGATAATGAGATGGGCGGCTTGAGGCCGGTGTCGTGGGACATGAGTGAACCATGGCAAGCGTAAACAGTCGCTAGCGCGTGAGATATAGTAGAATAATGCGTGTCGTTAAAGTCGTGATAGCGTTGCGCGTGCCACTGCCCTTGAAAGCGTGGACTTCATGCTGGCGAACCAGGGTACGGAGAACCAAGACTGGAAAGGCTGGCGATACTAGTGCGGTTGACACGTTTGCGCTTTAGAGCTTGGTAGTCCTGCTTGAAGGAAGAGAGGCATCGTTGAAGTTCCTTGTCCGGGTGAGGAGGCAATTGGATCTCAACCGCCTTTAGACAGATCCGTAGATGCTGGAGCTCGTCGTCATTTTCGCGAAGCTCTTGCTCACTGCGTTGGGTGTTAGAGAAGAACGTGCAGAAGGCTATCCGGGACACTTACAGATGAGATACCCGATTTTGAAGAAAGATGATGCGTTGGGCGGCACGCTCGGCACGCTCGATGAGGAGGCCTTGGATATGCTAAAGGGCATGTTAGGACGGGTGGGACAAGAGATAAGAACTGCAGCTTACTTCCGACTCCTCCTGGCGAGCCTTGAGATTGGCGACGAGCTGAGACATCTCCTCGTTGAGCTGCGTCACTTCACTGATGACCTTCTTGGCCTGGGCCACCGTCATACCCATGTTGGGTGGAGGATCAGGTTCCGGCTCCGGCTCCGGCTCGGGGTCCCTCCGGATAGACGCTGATAAGTCGGAGAAGCGGGTCCGGAAGATTGATGAACCCGGAGAACTGAACAAGGAGTCACCGGGGCTGCGCATGTCGACGCTCAGGGGTCGTCGGGGAGTGGGACGAGGTGAGGGAGTGGACGGGTTAGATGAGAATGAGACTGTCTTCTTCATTCTCGTGGATGCTTCCAGGTGGTCCAGCTGAGCGGTGAGGAGGTCGACGTCGACATCATCGACATCATCGTTGCCGGACGTGAGCTCATGGGCGAGTTGACTCAGACGCCGGGCGAGGACGTCACGGCTGCTCCGGCTGAGACGGCCACCCCGTCGGGCAGTTGGTGAGGCGTCATTAGGCTCTTGGTCGTGATGAGAAGAATGCCTTGAATCTCTGGAGAGCTCCCTCCTCAGCGGGCTCAACCGTCCAGTGGAGAAACCGAGACTAGAAGCGACACTCGGACTAGATAGTAATGAGGGCGTCCTCATGCCGGGAAGGTCCTGATCCGGGACAGAGTCATGGTCGTCGTGATAGCGATGGCGGTAGTCGCTGCGATAGTCGTTGCCGTAGGAGAAATACCCGGTGGCTGGGGTCGTCGCGGTGGACGAAGAATTTGAGATGGGCATCTTGCGATCAGGCGTCGAGAAGATGAGCTGCTCATCGGTGACTGATGCAGCTGCGGCGGCTTCAGCTGCAGCGATGGCAGCGGCAGGATCCTCGTCGATGGCAGCGAGATCCATGGTTGGGAGTGGACAAACAGAGGGACTCGATCGGTATGTGCAGTAAGACCTGGCTTGACAGCTCACCAGAGCCTCACAAGCCCTTTTTGAGAGAACCTTCCAAACCACCCGCCCAAAGGAGACGAACGACGTGGCCGTGGGTGGATCGCACAAACGAGAGAAAAAAAGAGCACTAAGCCTCACCGACTCCCCTGGAGAAGCGGGAGGCTGGAGACGTCCACCAACCAAAGGCGTAGCTTTGGGCGTGGTCCTCAAACTTGGTCGGCCGGGGGGGCTGCTAAATGAAGGGCCCAGTGGGCCACAGGAGGCCCCAGAAAGGGGGCGCAAAGAGAGAAGCGAAGCAAGGGCGTCAAAAGGAAAGCGATGAATCGATAGAGCAACCCAAGCCCACAAAGCGAGCCTGGAAAATCTGCGTCTCTGTCGCGCGGGGCCTCAGTCTCTCCCTTTGGCTTTGGGTCGAGTCATTTGGGTTGGGTTGATGCAGTCAGTGGAGGAGGAGAATCTGTTTGGTTGCGCTTAAGCAGGTCGGGGCCAGCCCCATATTTAATCCGGACCAATCATGTAACATCAAATCGAGATACGTCATGCCTCGCCTATTTTTGGCTGCGACACAGGTATCGGAAAACCAAGCGCCTGGCCTTGTAAGGTTGTGGCTAAAACTCGACTCTCAAGAGGTGAATAGGGATTTCAGCGGTAACAATAGTGACAATAAAGTAGTGAGACATAAATACCCTGCTGAATGCATTTTAGCGATTGAGGAAAAAAGCACCATCTTAATTACCCCCTTACTGCAGCACAGATGGACATTCGAGGGGTACTCATTTCCAATCTGTTCACTTTTGATCCTCAGACCCCTAGGCGAGATTCTTCCCCGCGTGACAAGTCACCTGATCCGAGAGACGAAGACGAGGGCGGAAGCAGCAGAGATAAAGGATCAACAGCGGCGCATCTGCTTCTGACAACAGCTGGTCTTTGCCCTGGCAACATGCCTTTTGCATTGTTCAAAAACTGAGAGCGGTCGGTCGGCATGTGACCGAGCTGAACTTGATTGAAGGTGGGGTGTGGGGTACCGAGACGGCTTGTGAAAGGGCCTGGCGGCGCCTCCAACAATGGATGGATGCTCGATGGAGTCTGGGGAACTTGATTGCCGGAGCATAGATGGGCAGTTTATAGTTGAGTGTATCTCATAATTTACGCACTTGAGTAGCGGATTTCCTTTCTAGGAAATTAGAGAACAGAAGCAGGTTCAGTAAAGTATTAATTCTCAATATCCCAATAAGGCAGTCCGCTCTCACGACGAGCAACCGTCAGACGCAACATGTCTCCTCGATGCCATGTTCGCAACAGCGGCGGCTGGTCTCCGTTCTCGACCTCTCGCCAACCCTTGTCTCCGGCGCAGAACATCTGCCACTCACCCCGAACTTGCCGCTGCGAGTCGCGGTGCTTCCCCCGCGAGCAAGGTCCAGGCCCTAACTCTCCCTTCGAATCAACAAACCCCGTGACGGCCTGTAGCCAGATCTCGTCGATTGTGGTGCGGCGTTCATGCCTCCATGGCCTGACCCGGGCCCCCGGAGATTTCCCCGAGGTGAGTTGACCGTACCCCGACATTTGAGCTCGGAGACCGGCGGGGAAAAGGTTCAAGTTGCCAACCCCGTAAAAAGGAAAAAAACGTCTACAAGTCGACTTAACAAGATACTTTTGCTAGAGATTGACCGCTTGCACAAAACCTTCTCTTGAGCAATTATCTAGTTTCTTCTGCAGTGCCGTAGGCCCGTATCCTTCACCCCGGGAAGCAAAGGCACAGCTCCGCGTCCCCGTAAAAGTGTCTCCATCATGTGCCCCCCTCAGAGGGAGAAAAATGGATGGCTTCCCCATACTCGATCCCACTTTGGAGCCGGTCCTAGGTACCTCTCTAGCAAGAGCAAGACCTCTCTCTCAATGACGTTTTTCCCCTTGTCATACATAGCAATGCATCCCGTAGCTATCCCCGGCAATGTGCTGCTGCCCCCCCCCAAACCCCGAAAGCATCATTAGGTGCTCATCAACCGAGCACTCCCGCACCTGACCTTGGGCCGCTTTCTCTTACTAGTCCCGTCTTCTTCCACCTGCTCTTGCTCCCTTCTCACCTCGACTCTATTTTTTTTCCGGGATCTTCCATTGTGCGCGTCTATTGTTCCTCTAGTCTCACGCGACACCAATTTCTGCCATATTTCTTTTTTCAAGCGCCGCTGCCATTCCCGTCTGAAAAAGAGAGGCACAAGCAGGGAACACGCCGCTGACCGAAGAAATACGTACCTCCGGACTGCCTCGGCTTCTCCCGCTATTCGCACACCTCTAGTCACCGCGGGGCCGCCTTCAATTGATACCTACCTACCCTTCCTCCTCCAAATCCTTGACTCACTCACTCTCCCATTCTCCCCCGCAGCCGAGGCCAATTCCCTTCTCTCACGACGCGCGCCCGCCGTCTGCTCTGCTTCAACATCTCGGGCTCTCCTTCAATGACGACGCCGTGAGTCCGTCCTTCGTCTCCAACTCTCTCGGACGCCCTCCGTAGCGGGATCCCGGTCTCTCCCTCCGTCCGTCCGAGCCTGCCTCCGAGTCCGAATCCTCTCTCTTCCTCGTGCTCTGCCGCCTCTCCCGCCTCTCCTCCATAGAAATCCGCTGCCCATCATGTCGTGGAAGGCTTCAGAGCGTTTGATGGACACTATCCGTCACTATGCCAGGTTTCCCGCCACTGGTGTCAGCTTGCGCCAGATGGTGCAGTTTGGCGAGAAGCCCTCGGTCGGTACGTTTCTGCTCGCCTCGGGTCCATTGAGGGCTCCCAGACCTTTCGTGGGCGCTCTGACTCTTGACTTTTCTCAGGGACTCTGTTCCGGGCTTCCCAATTCCTCGCCGAGGAGCTACCCATTCGCCTGGCCCACCGTGTGCAAGAGCTTGACGAGCTCCCAGATGGTCTCAATGAGATGCCCTCGGTGATCAAGGTCAAGGACTGGTACGCCCAGTCTTTTGAGGTATGCGCTCATGAGCCAATTCCTTAAAAAGAGCCAAACTGACTTGGCCGCAGGAAATCACCCAACTCCCCCGGCCAGAGCTCCCTCAAGATGTACGCACTCGTCTCATGAAGCCCAGCAAGACCCTCGGCCGCCAGGCCTTCCGCCTCCCTCCCGCGACCCCCAATCCCTCAATTGACGAGGGTGAGTCTTCGGGCTGGGGAGGTCTTCAGAACAACGGAAACGGCAACGGGAGGAGCAAAGCCGTGACGCGGCGTTACTTTGCCGTCGTCGACGACACGGGTGACTGGCCTGCCGACCTTCACCTCTACAACCAACGTTTCGCCCAGACTCTCCACGACATCAAGCGCCGTCATGATGGCGTCGTCACCACCATGGCCCAGGGTATTCTCGAGTACAAGCGACGTCGCCAGCGAATGCAGATCGACAGCACCATCCAGTCCTTCCTCGACCGCTTTTACATGTCTCGTATCGGTATTCGTATGCTCATCGGCCAGCACATCGCCCTAACGGACCAGAGTCACCACCGCGACCCTACCTACGTCGGAATCATTTGCACAAAGACCAACGTCCAGGACCTCGCCCAAGAAGCCATTGAAAATGCCCGCTTCGTCTGCGAAGACCACTACGGCCTCTTTGAAGCCCCTAAGGTCCAGCTCGTCTGCAACCCCAGCCTCAACTTTATGTACGTTCCCGGTCACCTGTCACACATGCTCTTCGAGACCCTCAAGAACTCGCTGCGCGCCGTCGTTGAGACCCACGGCATGGACAAGCAGGCCTTCCCTGTGACAAAGGTTATTGTGGCCGAGGGCAAGGAGGATATCACGATCAAGATCTCGGATGAGGGTGGCGGTATCCCCCGCAGCGCCATTCCTCTCGTCTGGACCTACATGTACACCACCGTCGACCGCACGCCGAGCCTGGACCCTGATTTCGATAAGAGCGACTTCAAGGCCCCAATGGCTGGATTCGGATACGGATTGCCCATCTCACGTCTATACGCGCGCTACTTTGGCGGAGACCTGAAGCTCATCAGCATGGAAGGGTAAGTTTGCAGCTCAGAGGCCCCATCATGACCTCCACTCTTTCCCCCGCATATGACGGTCCAAGTTCATGATTAACACGCTCTCCAGATACGGCACCGATGTCTACCTCCACCTGAACCGCCTGTCCTCGTCGTCCGAGCCCCTCCAATAGCAATTAGACGCCCCCGGCGCACATAACCTTCAGGTTCCCCCTTGGGTTCTCCGCAAACGACTGCAAAGCCGGAACCGGGAGGTCTCGGAACGGAAACAGGTGGGCGACGCCGAGGCGGTGGTCAACGCGCCCCCGCGAAGCAACTATACGAGTCCACAGGAAGTCTAATGGATTTTTTTCTTGGAAAAGGGAATCATCGTCACCCGCGGCAGAACCGTGCGTCGGAGCAAAACACAGACGAGAGCAAAAAGACATGCTATATCAACAACATCAACAGTATCAACTACTACTATAAACAAGACAAGGCGGCCTAGGCACCCCAAGTCGCCGACGTCGATATGCCCGCGGCAATACCACCTAAACCGGAATGCGCAGGTCACCTGGATATTCGAAAGGGGAGGAAAGAGACTACTCCAGCCGGGCGACGACGATGCATACAACCAGGATCACGGACGGCCTTTTGGTTCACCCAGCCTGAAGAACCGATCCGCGTACAAGCCGGTCTGACGGCGAGCCTCGACGCCCTGTACAGCCTGGCCAAGCGCGCTGTTAGGCGCATGTTTGGGAAGTGAAGGAGCCCGAGCTGTAACATTGAAATAACTACATGACATTATATCGGGGGACGATGACGGAATTTTCACGCGGTGGTGGAAGCTCATTGCATGATGCAGAGCAAATGAAGGGAATGGAAGAGGCATGAATGGATGGGAGGGGGTATTGATTGCGGGTGGCTCTATTGTTGGCAAAGCAGCATGCATGCATGTACATGGAACAAAAACACTTCTACGGGAGTCTTGGTCATGGGTAGGAAATATCATTGCACTTGTCTTTTGGTTACTCGATGGAGAGTCTGATCCGAAGTGAGCAAAGTGAGGCTCACTCGTCTAGTGGAAGAACAGAGTCGCGAGGCTTCAGAGAAACAATACAGAAGGGCGTGTGCCCAGTGTCTGTTTTCGCTGCTGGCAAAGACATCTGCTAGCTGGCTTCGTGTCGATAAATATATGTTTCCAGAAGCACAGCCTTCTTTGCATGTCCTTGCGTCTACGCTGTGTTGTTACTAGTTACCAGTCACCTGGGGGAATCAGCTCAGTCACTCAATGCCAGCGTAAGAAAACAACTATAAAAACTAGGGCATCATACAGATGCGTCTTGCATAGAACTCATCCAAGTTTATTGGCGTGTATATATATAATCGAGCCAGGGTGTCACCATCCAAGTGACACGCTCACACTCTGGCTTCACTCCAGAGATGTATGATCCTACCAAAGGCTTCTCAACTAGGAGCGCACTCAACCCAATCGCCGTTTATACCCTTCATATTCCAAAACCCTAGCCCTGCTATTGACGAAGACGATAACCCGGGCCAGTCCCAAGCCCGCGATCTCACTGAGCATCGCCACGCGATCAGCAACAAAGCCATAAAACAGCCTGAGATACTGATCCTCGTCCCACAGCGTGTATATCGTGTGCAGCAGCTGCTCGTGCATCTGAATCATGCACGACAACGCCTCGTGCCGAGGAAAGTTCTCGCCCTTGACCATTTCCCTCAGAAGGCAAGCCCAGCTGTCCGTGGCGTGGATAGCCCTGTTGTGGATCTCCTTCCAGTGGATTCTGTTCTCCTTCCCGTCCTCCTCCTCGACCATGGGGAACTTGATCCAGGGGATCTGCAGATGGACCTTGGCGTTGTCGTTGCGGTCGTCAAACCGCCTCACCCCGCAGGTCCAGGCGTCGCCCTTGGGGTGTACCCATTTGTAGCTGAGATATTGTGCCATGGATGAGTGTTCTTTTTTTACGGTTTATTACTTACTTGCTCACCTGTCGCCTTTTTTCTTGAAACCGGGGGTTGCTGATATAGCTCGGGTTGTGAGTGAATCAGCCTTTTTGGGACAGTCTAATTGGAACAGGGGAGTGTGTGTGAGTTGATGTTGATTAGAGTGATTCTGAATGACAAGCGAGGGGATGAGGCTATTTTTATGGTTTGGAGTCGAGACACCATCAATGTAAGTGGTTGACAATAGGAACAAAGAAGGCCGCTGAAGAAAGGGCCAAGTGGTGGGCATGTTCATGAGCAACAATGCTCATCCTCCACACGTATCGTGATCATGTGAACAAGACGCATAGGGGGTTTAATCTAGAGAACAATGTCTTTTTTTCTTCTGGCCATGGTATGGATTAAGTATGGATCAAACTTCAAAGAACGCGTTGTTCTAACCGACTCACAGCATCTCATGATGGGCTCGCTGTTCACTCCCTCACCTACATGCGCACCCTAGTAGACAGGGAGCCAATTCGCTGAAGCCTTGGCACATATACATTGTTCCCAAAATCGTCTTCACTGCAGTTTTAACCACGCCCAGAACAACACTCACACACACACACACAAGCGGGTTCACCATTACATCTGGAGTAGGCCTGGCTCTTCAAATGTAGTTGATCTATCGCACAGGACAAGCTCTTGACAATAGAAACAAAGAAGCCGAAGATGGAGGGTTAACTTGGGTGCAGACGTGTTCATGTGGACCTTCAACCTCCGCTCCCATAGCGACAGGGTAGAGGAGTAGGTAGCGGGCTCAGCCCGGGGAACAGCAGCTTTGCCATCCTTCTCTATGCGTGCCGTGGCAAGGAACCGACTCTACATTAGCCTGTGAAGATATCTGGTTGACAGAATCCCATCCCAGGCTCGCTTTGGGGAACCCCGAGGCAGGCCGTGAAGGGGCGACTGTGTGGGGCAATTTTCAAGCCACTGCGCGAGGCAACCGCAGCTTGCTTGCATATTCGAGCCTTCACTGCAATTTTAACCCGCCCCGAGGGCCTCTGCCAAGATAGTAGCTACTTAGTCCGCCTGTCTGTTGGGCAACGTTCCTAAGACAACCTTGAGTACATGAAAAAGGGCCTGGAAATAGTAGTTCGCCTTTTCAATGCATTGTTAACCCTACCCAAGGGGATACTCCTACAGCTACCAACGGGTTCACGATTAAACCGGCGGTAGGGCTCTTCAAATGGATTAGACAATCGCTGAGAGCAAGTTCTTGGTAATACATACAAATACGCCAGAGATGGCGAGCAACTTAGTTGCAGACATTCTCATGTGAGCCTTCATCCTCCATTCCGACACGGAGGCAGACAGGAGCCGAGTTTAACACAGGAATCGGTAATTACTCTTCTGTTCGATGTGGTGGACAGCCAATCTGCATCAGCTAGTGAAGGCATCTAGTTGGGGGAATCCCATGATAGGCTCACTATCATCAACCTAGCGCCGGAGGGCGACAATAGGAGGGCTGTTAGGCCGGAGTAGAGCCTTAGTTTTCACTGCAATTTTAACCCGCCCCAAGACCCTTCGGGGCTCGTAGGGCCCTCCATGCTTCCAGGGTCGTCAGCTTATTGGTCAACCTCCACAACCATGAGTGGAAATGCAGGTTAGTGTTGATCGGTTTCCTTCACTGCATTCTTAACCCAGTCGAAGGGGACGCTCCTACGTTAGCCAACGAGTTTACAATTACATCGCCCTGCAAGAGGTCCCTTGTTTCAACTGTCTCCCAAAATGAGTTACTGAAATAGAACTAGAGACTAGATACCTAGGCAGAGAGCCAAGGTGAGCAGGATGCGGGTTGAGCCCAGGGAACAGCGACTTTGCTATTCTTCTCTGTGCAACCAACACTACATCAACCTGTGAAGGTATCCAGTTGGCAGAACTCCATGATAGGCTCACTATTATAACCATCACCTGCATATGCGAGCATCTGGCTAAGCCGGGTGGCATGATATGGTCGTCTTTAGGATGGTCGCCTTCACTGCACTTTTAACCCGCCCCGAAAGACTTTGTTGCTCAACGTAACCAGCCTTCCCAGATGGATGTCAGGCTGTTCACTAACACAAGGCAACATTGCGTGAAACGGGGCAACAGCCCGAAGTATGTGTTCTTTGGTACGTTACTGACGCTCCGCAAGCTCATTCGACTTTCAAAGGAGCCTTCCATTGGTACCGCGTAGATGTCCCCAAGACAACCCTGCATGAGAGAGCCAATGTCAGCCCTTCACTGCATTTTTAACCCCGCCCAAGGCGATGCTCCTACACCTCCCGACAAGTTTACGATTACATCGCCAAGAAGGCTCTCTCGGAGCTGTTGAATCACATCCAAGAATACATCACCGACAATAGAAACATTGAGGCTCAGCCGAAAGCCAAGTTATAGACATACTCAACGGACTCCTCGCCCTCGTATACTCCATACCAGTGTAGACAAAACAGCAGGTTTAACCCAGAGAATATAGCTCGTCTCACTGCTCTTCGTATATCGTTGCATTCCCAACATGGGCGTCATTATCATCTATGCACACACCCAGGCTTGTGGCTCCTTGATCACTGATTCACTACAATTTTAACCCTCACTGGGAGCCTCTGGAGGTCGGAGCAACCGATTTTAACCCGCCCCAAGAGCCTTCAGAGCTCAGAGCAGCCCCGTTTTGGCCAACCTGCCCAAGGCAACCTTGCATGAGGCAGTGTCGAATAAAACCCGAGAATTTACAGTCTGGTTCGCGAACTGTTCCCATTTCACTGCAATTTTAACCCAGCCCAAGGAAACACCCACACACTTGACAGAAGAAAGATCAGCAGTCTCCCGGTTACACCGCCAGGAGGGCTCTTATTGAACCACCTCTGAGAGTAAGTGACTGACTTTACCCAGAGATAAAGAAGCTAGAGAAAGAGAGAGAACCAACCTGTTGCAGACATATTTATACAAGCCCTCACACTGTACAGACTCCGCTCCTAGATAGACAAGGTAAACAGGTGCCAGGCTCATCTTGGGGAGCGACGGCCTTGGTGCTCTCTATGCCACAGCACGTAGTTTTCTCGATTAACCTATGAAGAGGATACCATGTCGTCAAATTGGCGAAACTCTACACCAGGCTCACAGCCAGGTACCATACAGGATCACCCTCATATCCGTATGGCCATTTCTCGGCTCCGACTCCCTCGGCATACGTCCCTTCACTGCAATTTTAGCCCTCAGAGCTGCGCCCGATGCGATGCAGTCAGCCTGCGTGCAACCACTACAATTTTTGCACTACAATTTTAACTCAGCCCAAGGGAACAGCCCACAGACTGGTTCGCAGGTTACCAGTTGCCTTGCCAGTGGGCGCTCCAAGTACTTAATCCCCCTCCCCTGATATATCACTCCCTGCCTGCTCTTGATCCAGAAGCCTGATTACTTGATGCACCAGTTCCTCGGCTAGAACCGAGTCCCAAAGACCGAGTCACAACAAAGAGCTTGCTGGGGAGGTGCTCAGCATGTCTATTCATGGATTCAAGCAATTTAGGCGAACAATACACAGCTGTTGGGCCATGTGCAACACCGTGCTTTGAATAGCCTCGACTCCCAACGACTAACACCTGTAGCTCTTCTAATAACTCGGCTCATTTCATACATCTCCCAACTCAACACTCCATCTATATACCCATACACAAAATACCTCGCCAGCTCAGTGAAACTCAGCTTCAACTCTTCCATACCTCACACCGTCAGCCTTGAGCTCAAAGCCCAGCCCAGCACTCTCGACCTTCATCTCGAGGGTGAAGTCGAGGTTGTCAAACTCGACGCCTCTCGTCGTTGTCAGACGCGTAAACATGCTCCTCGGCACAGCGTTGAGGTCCGTTGTGAGCGTGCACACGTGGATCAGGTCGCGCGTGTACGCCGCCGGGGGTTCGTCGGCGTCACACGCGATGAGGTCGTCCGTCACGATCAGGGACTGGCCAGGGCGGAAGTTGCGTGTGTAGTGGAAGGCGATGGGGGCAAGCGGTGACAAGGCCTCGCCCTAAGATCATGTTAGCAGGTATCTACTATCCAGCATGGTGGACTTACCTTGGCAATGTGCCATTGCATCCGGTCAGATACCATCCACCTCTCCCACAGCGGCGACCAGTACCGCTCACTAACCGAGTGCTTTGTTGGATCGTACACAGTCGCGTACGATGTTCCGTAGTGCATTCTCGACTTGCGCGAGATGACCATGTTACCCTCCAACCCTCGCAGCACGGCACCTCGCACCACCGCCGTCCAAGCATATACAGGCTGCATGACCTCGATGGAGCCCATCTCTTCCGTAGCGTTGGCGTTGGCGTGTGTCGGCCGCTCACTGTACGGAGGCGGTGCGGCACTCGTAAAGTGAGATTTGAGACGACGGTAGAGGTAGTCGCTCTGGCCAAAGCCTCCTACCAGCACGATGCCCGAGACGATGCCGCCTTTTGATCGGAGATTATTGACCTGGCCTTGCACGAGGTCACATACCTCCTTCACCACCGGCTCAAAGATGTCCTTGATCTGCTCTCCCGTCATGACCAAGAACCCAGAGTCCAGGCCAGCCTCTTCATCATCAGGAAGACCGGGAAAGCTAAAAAGTCAGCACAATCGCAAACAGGGGGTTGAGGAGGACATACGGAACGTTGACTTCCTGGTGCTCATCCTCGTTAAAGTTACGCTTTACAAACTCCTCAAAGTAGCGAAGTCCCATCTGCCAAGTCTTGCCCTTCTTGGTCTTCATCTCGTCAAACCGGCTCTGGCCAAGCCGGCCCCTGACGTGCTCCTCAAAGCGGTAGTTTAGGAAGGCACTTCCACACAGGCCTCCTGTTCCTACAGCGGACTCCTCGACCCGGAGAGGCTTGAGAGACATGATCTTGTATGCGATGAGACTATAAGAGGTTAGGGGCGGATGTCCACGGGTATTAGCTGAAACTTACTCGACGGTACCACCTCCTGCATCGCAAACAATAAAGTTGTCTCCCACATTCAGATGGTTAGGTTGAATCGCCTTGAGGGTGTACACAGCCGCAGCCTCAGGCTCGCTAATCATCTGAATCTCAGACCTACTGCCCATACCAGCCCGCTCCGCAGCCTGAAGCGTCGTGTTCTTTGCAGCATCGCTCCAGACAGCCGGACACGTCAGTACAAACTCGACCTTTGTCGACGCCATAAACGACTCGCCGTACCGGCGCGTAAGCGTGTCCATGGTGTGCTTGTAGATCTGCGTCAGGTAGTCGCTCACGGCATCGACAACATTCTTGTTGAACCGCTTGAGCTGCGCCGCCGTGTCGAGCGGGCTCACGTAGAAAGGCAGCTTCTGGGAGCGGTCGAGGAAGAGCTTGATGCAGCGCAGCCGCGACTCCTCGGGCTTGAACTGGAAGCCCCATTTCACTGAGGGATCGGTGCCCTGGGGCGCGTTTGGCGGGTAGTCGTAGGCAATCTCCGTGGGGACCTTGTCCGAGGTGATGCCGTTGCCGCCAGGCCACGTCTTGATAATTTCTATGTCATCTGGAGTAGATGTGTAGACAGCCGCGACACTGGGGAAAGGTCAACATGATACAGCTCAGGTGTCAACTGCACACCGATACTCACCCTGAAAAGGTGGTGCCAAAGTCAACACCCACAATCAGCCGGTCGCTCAGAGGCGGCTGCTCTCTCACAGGCTCCCTCACGGGACCATTGATGGCCTCTGTCGAGCTGGGAGGCGTGTAGCTGGTAAAGTAGTTGCGGCTCTCCTGGTTGCGCCGGCTGCTGGCGGTGGTGCGCAGCGGCATGTTGAGGTTCATCATGTTGGCCATGATATCGACAGATGAATGGATATGCTTTTCGTTTGCTTTCACGCCCTCGGTCTCACATGCGCCGTTACCATCCTCTCCTGTCGCCCAAACGTTTAACCCCTCCCCCGCGATGCGGCGACTTGACCGTTAGACGTCAAGTGGCGGGGATATGAAAAAGTAGAGGACGATGGGACTGGCGGTGGCGAAACTTGCCCCAGGTACTGAAAGGTTTATCGTCGGACGAGTTCTTGAGAGGATGAAGCGAGGCGAGGTTTAATCGAGAGGACCACGTCGTCTCACTCAAGTCGACGATCCGTTCATCCACTTGTCAGTTGACACTTTCGACTCAAACTTGAAACCCCAATCGTCACGGCTTCTTCAACAGAAAAAGAGAAGAGAAGCAAGAAAAGCCCGCAAAGAAAGAAAGCTCGTCAACAAAAAGATGACACGTCTTTGAAATAACCCGTCAGTCGTCGTCGTCGTCCTTGTCGGTCAAAGTTGGCTCTGTCGTCGTTTCAGCTCCGCTTACCAGGATGCGAATGGTGCTGCCTAAGGTAAGCGTCGCGATCCATCTTATTCCCTTGCCTTGGTCAACACGTGACGCCCCTAACCCCAACCTCGACCTCAACCTCGCCATTTGACGTCGCATTGATGGCCCAACTCTAGGCTGAACCTGAATCCCGTCAAGCTAGTGACGCACGTCTGCGACTCCGTTTATAGATCCCAGGTCTCGATAATGGCAGCCTAGACCCTCAGAGTAGAGTCGGATTCCAAAAGTATAACTATTGTCACATTCATCCAAATAGAATCTCCATCTTCATAAAAATGTTCAACCATGCACAACGCCGCACAATCACCAAATCTATCCTCACTCCTCTCCCAACACATACACCCTCATCTCATATCCATCCTCAAGCCACTTCATCTCCCATCAACCCTCATTTCTCTTCTTTGCCTCCCCCGCTCAGCACAAATGTGACTTCATTTTCGTCACCTCATCCCCCACTCGACAAGGGAAAAGAGGCCCCGTCACGGCGCCAATGCAGCATCCAGCATTCTTTACCATTCAACCGCTCTCTCCACCTTGCACAGTCACGACTTGGCAAAGACAACACCAATAGCAACAAATGTCATAGTTCATCTCCATTGATTAAGCCCGTCACCACTCCATCCGTCCATCGAGGCACCAGCCTCCCCTCTTGGGGCATCAACTACCTAATTATATACGCGTCGTAAAAGTGCAAATTGGTCTGAGGCCGGCTTCATGGCCAAGGTATCAAAACTCCCATCTAGGTACTAGGTACTTGGTTGGCAGTCTCCCGAATGCGCTGACGAAACAGAAAAGATGCGTAATGAAATGATCGCTGACTCTTTTTTTTTTTTACAACATTCTTCAATAAGCAAACGTTGGACTTGTCCTCCCTCCCTCACCCCTTTCCTGTCTCCCTGGAGGCGTCCTGTTTGACCCTTTTTGTGCGCTCAATAAGAGATGAGATATCCCAACATGTGACAAAGAAAATGGCCGTTCCATATGCAGCCCAAACACCTCGTACTCCGATCCGCCCTTCTTATATAATAGGTAGGTAGTTGACAAAGGAAAGAAATTGGTCCAGTGATATGCGGTATTGCTTCAAGCAGATTGCGGCGGAGCTCGCCTGTGTCGGTCTATAAGGGGTATTTGATACTCAAAGGTGGGTGAAACGAACAAGAGCAAAATGTTTCAGGAAAGGGAGGGATAGAGAAGAAGTAATAAGTAATATGCAGAAGGCGGCGCAAAATCCGGCCGGGTATTTGGTGAAACGTCGAGCCTGCTGAATCGAAAGGGGAGAATAAAGTGTGTATAGTCAAGCCAGATGCCCAAAATCAAAATGGACCGCCCACGTAACGACGAAAAAAATCAAAACGAGAGAGTTGCGTATCTTGCCCAACACCAAACACCGTGACCATGCGAGTCGATACATCAAAGAACTTTTGCCACACCACTGGACGTAATCGTACCGGTCTTGTAACTTAGAAACGGTTGCCAGCTGCCCAGATGCTGGCCGCTGCTGAAGCTGCCCACTCGCTCTCCTCATAAGGGGGCGTTGGCCACTTGTACTGGCCCTCAGACTTCTTGTGCAGATCAAGTGGCCTCGGCGTCACGGCCTCGTTGCCGTCACCGAAGAGAACCTGGTTGCCACTGGCCGAGGGCGAAGGGGTAGGGTAAGGGTTCATCAAACCCAGGTTGCTAGCCGACTGGCGGAGAGGCTTGCTCGAGTTCTGCTCCATGCGCTTCATCGCACGTTGGGTCGAGGTAAGGGCCTCGTCCAACAGCTCCTCCTCCTCGTCAGGGGCTTCGTACTGATGCATACCATGCGTCGCCTGTGCTCGTCGTGTTCGGCTCGAGATGGGTCCACCTCGAGCGGCACCAATCAGGTTGTCGACTGACCTAGCTTGGTGGTGAGGTAGCGAGTGATGCCGCTTGAGGTTGCTCGTAGGCGATAGCTGATGGGCGGGCGGTACAGGTGGACGCGAGTCGAGATTGTTCTGGACATCCCGCAGGGCTTTATCCAGGGACTCATAGACCTCTGACTTGGGAATGGGAGCCTGCTGCTGTGTTTGGTCAATAACCATGGACGACCGGTTGCTAGCCCAAGGGCCGCATCCAGCTTGAGCTTCCAGATCATCGTATGAAGGGGAAACGGGTGTCTGGTGTCGACCGGAGAAGCGTCTGGCACGCTTCCTAAGGTGTGAAAAGAAGCTTTCTTTTTGACCACTGGGTGGCGACGCAAGGCCCGAATTTCCATTGAGGGCGCGCTCTGCTTGCTGTCGGTGCATCTCGGTGTAGTTGTTCGTGCTCGAAGCGACAGAGAGCTGCCGGCCAAGTTTCTTGGTCTTCCCCTGGCCATGTCCATTAGCGTAAGAGTCGTTGTAACCGTTGTTGGCTCGGGCAGTTACAGCATCGGGAACCGGCGAGATGGGCCTGATCGTGGGTAGGATGGGCATGGGAGCGACGTTCGAGGGGCCGTTGGTCCAAGTAGTTCTCTTTCCGGCCGCTGGGCGTGGCTTAGCGTTTGAAGGCACTTCGGTAGTCGATGAGGTATGTACTGGAGCAGGTCGAGGAGCAGACGCATCCTTGACCTGGGCTTGCACGGTGGCCAGGTCGGAGCTCTCTGAGCGACCGATGAGCGACTTGCGGAACCAAGATTGCTTTGTGGAGGTGGGGGTAGTGGATGAGTCCTTGCTGCTACGTCCAAGGTCAGACTGCTTGCGTCCGAGGATTCTAGAGGCGGAAGACTTGGGGCGCATGGGATCGACGGCGTCGAGGAAGTATTCGTGAGCGAGAGCTTGCGAGGAGGTCGGGCGGTTCTTGGGATCCCACATCAGACACCACGTAACGAACTGGCTCAGAGCGGTGGGCCACTGCGGTGTTTGGAGGATGGTATCCATGGCATGGGGGGCCATCTTAGGGAACGAGAAACCCAGCTTGCCGGCGAGTCTGGTGCCCTCACGCCAATCACCTCCACCAACACGAGCGCCCGACTTGTTGTACCAGTTGCCAGGGCTACCCATGATCTCGCATACTCTCCATACCTGGTCGACCTCGTTTCCACCGGGGAACAACGGCTTGAGAGTGGCAATCTCAACAGCCATGGCACCAACGGCCCAAATGTCCACGGGAGCTGAGTACTCTCCCGCTCGCAGGAGAACCTCGGGGGCTCGGTACCATCGTGTGGAAACATAAGTGGTGTAGGGAAGCTTCGAATGTGTCTCTCTAGCGAGACCAAAGTCGGCGATCTTAACGGTGTAGGTGGGAGGCGTGGAGGGAGGCGTCACGAGAGCTGAATATCGTCGGAAGGAGTTGCTGGATTCACTGTGGGAGGAAGTGGAGACGAGGATGTTTTCGGGCTTGATATCGCGGTGGAAAAAGTGGTGGGAGTGGATATGCTCGAGGCCCTGCATAATCTGGAAGAGGATGCTCTTGACGCTGGCGTTGTCGAGGCACTTGTGGTCGCGGGCCTTCATCAGCTGGTAGAGGTTACCCTCCATGTACTCCATGCAGATGTGCAGCTTCTTGCTGTAGGGGTCCAGGAAGATGTCGAGGGCGGGGACGAGGTGAGGATGTTGAGGGAGGGTGCGGAGAAAGACGACCTCGCGTAGCTCCAGACAGGGCGTTATTGACTCGAAGGTCTTCTTCATGGTCTTGATGGCAACCTAAACGACTGTTACGGGTGCTGTCGCACAACGCAGGGCGCGCATCGAGTGAAACTTACCACGGTCCCTCGGCGGGCAACGTTGGCACCCGCTGTCCGGACCCTTCCAAGAACGACGCTACCAAAGCTACCATCGCCAATCTCCTTCAAAACCTCAAAGCGGTCCTCGAGGGCGAGCTGGTGGCCCGAGGGACTCCGATGAGTCAGGTCGTTTGTGACAGTCATTTTGTCGGGCTGTGATCAAGATACAGTCTACCTCGAGATGTTGTGTGACACGCGACTGAGAGCTGAGATCCTGGGGAACGGCGTTAGGGATTGGCTCCAATGGCTCCCGACATTGACCAGCAGCGTAGACAATACCTAATCCAGGCCTGAAGCGATAGACAGGCTCTATCAAAGAGCAAAAGACCGATTTACCGGAGCATTCAGGTTGACCAAACGTGATTAGAATGACGACGAGCGTGCGAGCTGAGGGCGTGCGTGCAAGCGAATGCAGTCGTAATAGCGGAATTCGTGGTGGTGCTGGTAAATCGTTACAGTGAGGTGAGCGGGCGGTGGCGGTGGTAGAACGGTGAAGATGGATACCGGTTGGTTGAGAAAAAGGGATGCAAGTGTTAAGAGTTGCTCAAGATGATGGAGAGTGAGCGTCGAGGAGAGTTGATCTCGCCAGAGGGTCCAGGAAGGGCAAAAGGAGTGACTGAAGTGAGGGTGATTGCAGAGTGGATAGAGTCGATATTAACGAAAAGGAGAGGGAAAGCTCTTGCCCAGGTCCAGGGGGGGGAGTGGCTTGAACCTGCCAATCGGGGCAGGATCCTCAGGCCACTAGTGAGTTGCTTCAATGGGCCCCAGCGAAGCTCCCGCTGTATATTGATGGGGGTGGATGATTCAAGTGGGAATGGGAGCATTCAACGAGCAACTGCCGACGATGATAATAGCAGCGACACGAAGAGAGGCTGGTGTTTTTGCGGTGGAGGGAGGTGAGGAGGAGGAAGAGGAAGAAGAGAGGGAAAAGCGACGCAGGTGAGCAGACGAATGAATGGGGTGAGGTGAGAAAGAGCGAGGCACAGAGCGCAGCGAGGCAGAGGCAGAGCAGAAAGTCCCCCCAGAGAAGCCCAAAAAAGGGCCAGAAGCCAGAGGGCCAGAGGCGTCGAGATGTGAGACGGGGGGGCGTGGGCAATGGATCAATTGGCATCGGTGGATAGTGGAGTGCAGCAAGGAAAGGAAAGGATGAAAAAGAAGCAATGGAGCCCCCGTCTGGGATATCCATGGGATAGGAGGTTCGAGGTCAGAGGTACATGCGAGCTGCCAGCGGGGACCTTGCCGAGACTTGGGGCTCTGTCATAAAAGAGGCTGGTAGAGCATGTACCCTCTTCATTGGGTGCGGTGTACAGCCTCTCGAACACTTTGTCACTGTACGTGGCCAGCGGCCTGACGATTGGGACATGCCCTGGGGCTGGGAGCCGGGGCTGTCCACTTTCAGTTGCCCTGGTCAGAAAATGGAAAACCCAGCAACGAAAAAACAGGGCCCCACCGGGCAGGCAGGGTACGTACCCGCCATCCGGTTGGTGCAACTCGCCCACCCCCAGTCACTGAGAAAGACGGCCAGAAGAAAGCTCCTCTTGAAAGGCTGGCAAGGCCCTGGAGTGCGATGCGGTACGGTGCGGTGCGGACGAAAGAGTCAAGGCCCTTGACAAACCTTGGTCCCGAGTCGCGCAACGACTTACAATGGATTGGGGGGGGTTCGGGGACTCTACCTCGCCCCGAGAGCATTCGTGATGTACTCTACGTATTCGTGGTGAGCATAAGCATGCAGGCCAACTCTGCGAATGCAAAGATGTGCACAGGGAGAAGGGCACACGGGAAGGAGATGACCAGATCGGAGTTGGAGTCGCAAAAGCTACGGTACGTGGGGAATTCCCCAAGGATTGCTGTGCGATATGTGTGTGCGTGCTCTCAACTGTCGTAGATGAGAAGAATGAGGACCAGGATGGGAGAGCAACAGACACAGAGACAGAGAGGGTGTGCAAGGTTCTGGGAATCAGACCTGCCAGTGTGTGCCCCCCAAAGGAGGGTCAGAAGAACAGACACAGGGTCAGAGGGCCGCTAGAGGGATGGCGGACGGTACGCACTCTACGGTGTCGTGTGGCCGATGGGCTTGGATGGGACTGGCTGGACCGTTGGTATGGGTAGATGTCGAATGGCATGGGATGAGACCGATCACCGGGGTACCGTCTGGGCTTCTAGTGATGTTGATGGTCTCCGTGATCCCAAATGGACGACTCTCGCAACTTCGCTACTCGACTAGCATGAATTGAATGACAGAACGATTGGGAGAGCGATAGGTAGTCAAGAGATGGCCTAGGTTAGCTAGGGGGACAAGATACCCTAGCCCCCCTAGAAGCTTGCCAGGCCCGGCGCCCAGGTCAGGTTCAGGTTGCTAGGATATCATCCATCCCAACAAGGGCGCCAACGTGACGGTGTCGCAGAAGTGGTCAATCATTGCCGACCTCTGGGAAATCGACGCGATAGACTGTGAAGAAAAAAAAAAGACTGGCATACATCCCCCGGTGCCCAATCTCGCCAGCGGGTCCGGCTTCGCGGGGCGCCTTGCCTCTGTCTTGTATGTTTTCGTTTCTTCTTCTTTAGGCTGGCTCCGTGAGGTATTGTAATTTATTGTTAATTTGGGGGCAAAAGAATAATGACCCCCGGGTTAGTTTGGTTTTATTATTTCCCCGTTGAAGAAGACCTCGGGCTTGGTCCCTTGAAATGCTGCCAGCCGCGTCTTGTGCATAATCGACAGGGCAGGGGGAGACGTCTGGGGGCGCCGGGCCTCAAGAGATGAGCAAATCTATCTTGGGTCCCGGGACCACTGATTTCATGCTTTGCTTCTCAAAGCCGAAGACGATAATAGAAATACGAGTGGATAATATCCGACTCATCGTACAAAGACCCCGCGGCCTACCTAGGCACGGCTGATGGACATCGAGGACAAGAGTGTTTGTGGGAGGTCAGTGAGAAGGCGAATGGACGAGGGTTGACGATGGAGAAATGCAAGACGCGCGCACTCTAACAGGCGCGTTCTCAGGCTGCCCACATGCGCTGCCCTGCCACACCCTCAGCCTCGGCCATCCTCGTGGCCTCGCGGCAGACAGAGCTTATCAAAACCTGCTCTGCTCCCCTGCTTTCTTGCCCCATCGTCGTGAAGCTTTCGCGTTGACGAACCAATACCCAGCACAGCCTGGTGGAATCGACGCGGCCGTCGAGAGCGCCATCTAGACGCCGTGAGCTTTCCCTCATCTTTTCGCTACCATACTCTGGCGCTTCGCGGGTCGCGGCGCCTCGTCCAAGCGAAGCAGCCAGCCTTTCTTGGGGCTGGCCTTGAAGACGGGGTCCTTTGCCTCGGCGCGCCTTGGGTCGCATGAAATGGGCTTCCCGGGGCCGCCCCTCCCCTCCACTCTTTTCTTCTTCTTCTCTTTTTAGAGCCCTCGTGGGCGGAGGCCGTCTTCCAGCGGCCGGGGCAGCCGGGGGGCAAGGTAATCAAACTGCCTGTCTAGCCTCGACGCTTCTCTCTTTCACTTTCCCGTGATCGGGACGTGCCCTGCGATCCCGTCCACGGTCCAGGGACCTGGGAATAAGAAAAAAGGGGGAGGGGACGGG